>PVHP010032999.1:0-19963 GCA_004024765.1 Zapus hudsonius | reverse complement strand
ACAAAAGAGATAACAGCAACAGCTCAGATACCAACCTTCATATTCTCTACAACATGGCAAACCTCACAGTTATAACTTTGAATGTAAATGGACTCAACTCTCCTATAAAAAGACACAGGATAGCAGGTTGGATAAGGAAAATGGACCCTTCCATCTGTTGCCTTCAAGAAACACACCTTATCGCTAAAGACAGTAACCTGATGAGAGTAAAAGGGTAGAACAAATATTTTCCAGGCATGTGGAAAGAATAAAAAAGCAGGTGTGGCTACTCTAATATCTGAACAAAATAGACTTTAGCCAAAAGCAATAAAAAAGGACAATGATGGCCACTTCCTATTTGTCAAAGGAAGAATACAACAAGAAGACATCACTATACTAAATATGTATGCACCAAATGCAAAGGCCTTTCAGTTCATTAGGCATAAATTACTCAAAAGCTAAGCAGATATAGATGTCAACACCATCATAGTAGGAGATTTTAACACTCCACTGTCATCCCTAGACAGATCGTACAAACAGACAAGTAGGGAAATCAAGCTGCTAAATGGCACCATAGACAAACTAGGGATAACCAACATCTACAGATCATTCCACCCCAAAGACACAGATTACACATTCTTCTCAGCAGCACATGGAACTTTTTCCAAAATTGACCATATACTGGGCTATAAATTATCCGTCAGCAAATTCAGAAAGATAAATATAATCCCCTGCCTCATATCAGACCACAACACATTAAAGCTAGAAATTAACAATGGGAGAGGATCCAAAAATTTCAACAGATACTGGCAACTGAACAACTCGATCCTAAACAATGAATGGGTCAAACAAGAAATCAGACAGGAAATCCAGAACGTCCTAGAAACAAATGATACATCCTTTCAGAACTTGTGGGACACAATGAAGGCAGTTCTAAGGGGAATATTCATTGCTCTAAATGCCTTCATAATGAAGACAGAGAGGTCTCAAATCAACCAACTATCCTCACACCTAAGGTCATTAGAACAGATGGAAAAATCCAACCGTAGGAGCTCAAGACTCAATGAACTAATTAAGATCAGAGTTGAGATTAATGACTTGGAAACAAAGAAAACAATTGAAAAAATAGACAAATCAAAGAGTTGGTTCTTTGAAAAAGTCAATAAGATTGACAAACCCCTGGCCAACTTAATCAAACAAAAAACTGAGAAGGCCCAAATTAACAAAATACAAAATGACAAGGGTGAGATCACAAGAGATCCTGATGAGATTGGAAGAATCATCAGGTCATACTTCCAAAACCTCCACTCCGCAAAATTAGAGAAACTGGAAGAAATGGATAAATTCCTGGACATCTACCAACTTCAAAAGCTCAGACCAGAGCAGATAAAATCCTAAACAACCCGATAACAATCACAGAGATTGAATCGGTAATCAAGAACCTCTCCAAACGGAAAAGTCCAGGTCCAGATGGTTTCCCAGCTGAATTCTATCAAACCTTCATCTTCATCTAGAACTGAAACCTCTCTTTTTAAAGCTTGTCAGGGCCATAGAAAAAGAAGGTAGGCTCCCAAATTCCTTCTATGAAGCTACCATTGCCCTAATTCCTAAACCAGGCAAGGATATAACAACAACAAAAACAAACAAACAAACAAAAAAAAACTACAGACCCATATCCCTGATGAACTTGGATTCAAAAATCCTTAACAAAGTCCTAGCAAACCGAATACAAACCCACATCAAGTCTATTATTCACCCTGACCAAGTTGGCTTCATCCCAGGGATGCAGGGTTGGTTCAACATATGCAAGTCTAAAAGTATAATTCACCACATTAACAAACTCACCTGCAAAAACCACATGCTCATCTCAATTGATGCTGAGAAGGCTTTTGACAAAATTCAACACCATTTCATGTTCAAAACCCTGGAAAGAATAAGCATAAATGGCCTATACCTCAACATGATAAAGTCAATATACAGATCTCCTAAAGCACAAATCATCCTCAATGGAGAATGACTCAAGGAGTTCCTGCTTAACTCAGGAACAAAACAGGAGTGTCCACTCTCACCACTCTTTAACATAGTGCTTGAAGTTCTATCCCAAGTGATAATACAGGAGAATAGCATAAAAAGGATACAAATTGGAAAGGAAGAAGTCAAACTATCCCTCTTTGAGATGACATGATCTTATACATATCAGATCCAAAAAACAGCATCAGCAAACTCCTGACGTGATCAATGCATTCAGCAGAGTGGCAGGATATAAAATTAATACACAAAAATCAGTAGCCTTTCTATATACAGAAGACAAACATTTGGAAAAAAAACATCAGAGAAACTGTCCCGTTCTCTATATCCTCAAATAAAATAAAATACCTGGGAATATCACTAACCAAGGTAGTGAAAGACTTATATAAGGAAAATATTGAAATACTCAAGAGGGAAATCGAGGAGGAAATGACGAGATGGAAAGATATTCCATGCTCATGGATAGGGAGAATCAATATAGTATAAATGGCAATCCTGCCAAAAGCAATCTACAGATTCAATGCAATGCCAATAAAAATCCCAACCTCCTTCTTCACAGACATAGATAAAATTATCTCCAAATTTATTTGGAAGGGTAAGAGACCTCAAATAGCTAAAACTATTCTGAGTAAAAAAAATTACGCAGGATCACCATACCTGACTTTAAAACATACTATAAAGCTATAGTAACTAAAACAGCATGGATTTGGCAGAAAAATAGGCAGTATGACTAGTGGAATTGAATTGAAGAGCCAACCTTTAATGCAAGTAACTTTAGCTTCTTATTCTTCGACAAGGGTGCCAACAATGTAAGCTGGGCTAAAGATAGCATCTTCAACAAATGGTGCTGGACAAATTGGATAAACATGTGTAAAAAAATGAAAATAGACCCACTGCTTTCACCATGCATACAGATCAACTCCAAATGGATCAAAGACCTCAATATCAAGCCTGTAACCCTGAACACCCTGGAAGAAAAAGTAGGAGGAACCCTACATGAGATAGGAGTAGGGAACAACTTCCTGAGCAAATCTCCAGTGGCCCAGGAAGTGCACCAGGCACTCAGTCAATGGGACCTGATCAGGCTCAAAAGCTTCTGTACAGACAAAAACACCATTCTCAAAGTCAATATACTCCCTTCAAACTGGGAGATGATTTTTGCCAGCTACAACTCAAAGGCCTAATTTCCAAAACCTACAGAGAACTCAAAAAATTAATAACAAAAATCAAACTGTCCCCTCACAAAATGGGGCACTGATCTCAACAGAGATTTCACAGAGGAGGAAACACAAATGGCCCTCTCTCATCTGAGAAAGTGCTCAGCATCCTTAAGCATCAGGGAAATGCAAATCAAAACAACAATAAGATACCACCTTTCCCCAGTCAGAATGGCAATCATAAAGAAAACCAACAACCATCGTTGCTGGCAAGGATGTGGGGAAAAAGGAACCCTCATTCACTGTTGGTGGCATTGCAAACTTGTTCAACTGCTATGGAAAGCAGTGTGGAGACTCCTAGACATAATGGCCATAGAACTACCAATGGACCCAGCTATCCCTCTACTAGGCATCTACCCGCAAGATGTCACATCTAGACACAGAAATTTTTGTACAACCATATTTATAGCAGCTCAATTCATAATAGCTAAAAATTGGAATCAACCCAAATGCCCATCCATGGAGGAATGGACAGCAAAACTGTGGTATATTTACATGATGGAATTTTACTCAGCTGAAAGGAAAAAAGTCATATCAAATGGAAAAATATGGTCTGATTTCGAGCAGATCTTACTAAGCGAACACTCAAAAGAACAGAGAATCGAACGCCGCATATTCTCCCTTATATGTGGTCCTTAACCAGGATAACCGTAAACTCTATGCAGACTAGTAGAAAGAAGTAAGAGGTTATGAATGAGGGATAAGAGATGGGGGAGGGGAATGGCTTAAGCATGAGGTTAAACAATATTAGGTTCAAAACTATAAAATCCTTACAAGCATACTGTAACCTATTGAGAAAGTAGTGAGCGTCGCCTGGCAAGAGGGGCCATGAGTAGTAGGGGAGATAGTCTAAGCCTGTGAATAATTAGATCAGCCTGACAATCCCTGGCTCCAACCACCGGTTCCTTCCCTCACTGAGATGTTGACCAAAGCAACAATAAGACAGAATTCTGTCAAAGCCCTTGAGTGCCCTCCGCAGGCCTGACGCAAAACCCTGTTACTGAAGAAACCACAGAATGCTATAGACCAGCATAGAGAGACACTTCGAGGTCCGGAATGGTATCCAGCTCCCAGAAGGCAGTTAGTGTAGGGCTGAAAGGCACTGCACAGACTGCCAGGGGAAACTGATCAACAACAGCTGGAGTAAACAGAGACCACTGACATGAAACACAATCTGCAACCATGAGTAGGCTGACCACACCTCCTAATGGGAGAGAACAGTGAACCAAGAAAGGAGCACTTGTGCAATGGGGAAGCCTGGGTTTGGGGGAGACAATCAATAGCTTTCAAATTCAGCCCAATTTTCCACTCAGTGAGGGGGAGCCTTTGTCTGGAACTTGGGTTGTTGGGCGATAGGCAACAGATCCCATACTCTTGGGCTCCCAAGACAAGATACAATATGGGAGCAATTGACAGGGAGGAGACTAAAAATAGAATCTAGGTAATCCAGGATTGTGTATATTTGTTAATTTACACTGACCTCACTATCTGATAGAGATTATGTTTGCGTTTTTTCAGGATGCAATAAGAGAGCTGGGGCCCACCTAACCCTACCAACTGACCGTACGTTGATTGCTGAGTTCCTGGCAAGAGAGGAGCCACCACAGTCATATTGTGGAGGATCCATAGGGAGCCCCACAGAGAATTATGGGATGAACAATGGGACCCACAGCCACAGACATTCAATAAACACAGATAAGCCAGGGTGACAGAAACCAACAATTTTTGACACAAAGACCCCTAAGCTCACAACATTAAAGCATCCTTAATACTCACCCACCATGACTCAGGGAACTGAGTGGAAGAGGGGGCAGAAAGATTGTGAGAGCCATGGTGGGGGAGACTATCCAGAGGCATGGCATCCCTCAGTAACAACACAGTTGGTCCAGGAGAACTGGGCTGAATAGTAGGCTATCCATGGTCTCCTGCCAGAAGGTCTGATCCAGACAGCACATGGAGAAGGATATCCAGCTGGTTGGGGATGGGGAAGGGGGGGGGTGTTGGGGAACTGGGGATAATAACTCATTGTTTGCCCACTAAATAATGTAACTCATTATGGACAATAAAAAATTCATATCTACAATGAATATTTTATTATAATTAAAATACTTATGCTCATGTTAAAAAAATTAAGAGCAAAATAAATGACATTGTCATATGAGCCAAAGCTGCAAAACAGAACTATAATAAGATTAGGAGTTCCATCTCCAAAATAAAAAAAAAATAGATTCTTCAGCAGAGAGTGAGATTGACATAGGTCAAATGGAATAAACATTGTTAGTTTGGCATGATTATAATGGGTATAGCTTTTCTTTATGCCCCTGGTTATTGGAAGCTTTCCCTGGGAGTCCAGATTCTTGATCTACATAGGAATTTGACTTGGATCCCAGTTCCAACTCTGGTTTTTTTTTGCCACTGAGTGGATCTCTAAGCCAATCAAAGAACCCTTGATTACCCGCCAAGGTTGAATGTCACTATTGCACAGGTGTATGCATCTTGTCATGCTGGTCGCTGTCATACAGCAGTGTCCCTTGCTTTCTCCCAGCACTGTTGGCCACTCTCCCCTGGCACTCTTGGCTTAACATATATTTTGTTAGATATTCACAGAGCTACTCCTGTTTGGTTCTCAATTCCCTTGGCTTGGAAAATCATTTTCCATCCTTTCACCTTGAGAAGGTATTTATCCTTAGTGGTGTGGTGGTTTCTTGAAGACAGCAGATAGAATGGTCCATTTTTCTAATCTATCATGTTAACCTGAGTCTCTTGATGGGAGAGTTAAGACCATTGATTTTTAATGTTGTAACTGTGTGGTTTGGTTTAATACCTGCCATAGTGGAGGCTTTATGGGGATTGATGCCTTGTACATTATTATATCAGCTCTAATTTTGTTTAGCATGCATGCCTCTAGTGGGCTTTTGAGAATAGTTGCTCAATTCTTCTGTGTGAAATATTTCCTGGAGTATTCTCTGTAGGTTTGGCTTTTTGTTCATGTAATTGTAGAGCTGGCTTTTATCATGGAATATTTTCCTTTTTCCATCTATTATAAGGGATACTTTGGCTGGTTACAATAGTTTGGGTTGCAAGCCATAGCTTTTTAGACTTTGAAGTATTCCATTCCAAGTCCTCCTGGCTTGCATGGTTTCCACTGAAAAATCTGTGGTAACTCTGATGGGGTTGCCTTTGTATGTAATCAATAGTTTCTCTCTTGCTGCTTTGAATACCCTCTCTGCTTTCAATGTTTAGAGTATTAACTATAATGTCTCTTGGAGAATTTCTTTTTTGTTCCTGTCTCTTTGGTGTTCTGTGAGCTTCTTGTATCTGTACTGGCCTCTCTTTTGCAAGAATTGGTAATTTTTCTTCAATAATTTTGTTGAACATGATCTCTATGCCTTTGGCCTGGATTTCTTCCCCTTCTAGCATCCCCATGATCTGGATGTTTGGTCATTTTAGGGTATCCCACACCTCTCTCATGTTCTGTTTGCATGATTTTTTTGAACTTATCAAAGGTTTTAGAATCCCAATCAGTTTCTTCTATCTTGTCTTCCATGCCTGAGGTTCCGTCCTCTATATTATTAATTCAGATAGTGAGGAATCCTGGAGAAGCTTTTAATAGCTCTGTTTGATTTTTGTTTTCTATTGCATATTCTGTGTCATCTCCATCTCTTTCTTGAGTTTCAGTTTCAGGTCAAGGTTTGATTTTCTTAATGCTTCCTGAGATGCATTCTTGCATTTGGTCAAGGCTTCATTCAGCTTAGTCATTTGTTCATTGAGATCCTCTAGTTGTTTTACCTTGGATTTGTTTAGTGCACTTTTGAGATCCCTCTAATTTTCCCCAATTAAATTAAGCCTGGTGATGAAGATTGTGTGCTATATGGTCTGTTTGTGTTCCACTTTATTTATGCATTTGTTGACTGTTTCCCACTCAGCCATTATTTTTTTCAGAGTCTCCTTGAAGTTAAAACTTATTGTTCTTTCATTTGGGGTTGAATCTTTGTTACCTACTCTATGTTCTCATCAGTAACTTCATTTTGGAGACTAGACAACCTTCATGTTGGGCTCTCTGCTTATTGTGGTGTGTCTTTTTTTTTGTATTGGTGGTCTACCCATCTCCAAATAAGTGTCTAATTTTCTTAAGGAGTGTTCAGGTATTGGCCCTTTCAGGGTCTTCAGTGAACCTTCTGTTTTGGGTTTGAACTGGATTGAAGTGGGTGATGCTGTAACCAGTGATGCTTGAGTTGTGAAGGTTACAGGTGTGCCTGAAGTTCTGAGCTGATGGCTGGTATGAAAGTTGCTCTGGAGATCAGAACTCTCTTCTAACTCTAATTACTGTTCTACCTTGCCTCTGAGGTTCAGGGGCTTCTGGAGCAGTAACAGCTGCTCCTCTTCTCCTTCCATTCTCCAGCACAGGACCCAAACACACTATGTCCTTCACCAGTCTGGGATACACAGGCCCTGCACATGCTGTCACCCCTAGAGCACTGTCCCCAAACACACAGCTCTCTTCACCAATCTGGAGTACAGGAGCCCTAAACACACAGGACCCTAATACATCTTGCCCCTCACTAGCCATGGTACACTAGCCCCAAATACTCTGGTGCCCTGAACACACGGGTCCCAAACTTTGGAAGCAACCAGAGCAGAAACATGGGATTGTGGAGGTAGTTCTAAGTGTGGCTTGGTGCCTGTCAGTGGAGTGGAGGCCTACAGGATCAGACTGTAGGTATGCCTGGGCCTACTTACCCCCAGAATGCAGGCTTTTACTGTGCTTACCTGACCTCAGAGAGCACATTTCTCTCTCTGCTCTCCCTGCCCTTACAGAGCAGCTTCCCTGGTGGAAGGCTCCCTATCCTCAGCAAGCTGGCTTCAGTGTCAGAAGGCTCCTTCCACTCAGAGAGCTGGCTTGCTGGCATAAGGCTTTCTATCCTCCATCTTTGATTATTCTTTAAATGATTCTTCTTTATCAGGTTGGTATCTTAACAAAATGTTGTCTGCTATAAAAACATTTAGAGTCTCTAATCTTCCTTCAGTGTTGTCTGCCTCATTGGTACCTAGCAGGATGGTTCTTTCATGTTCCCTTACTTTGCACCTAATTAAGAGAACAGACATGGATTCTTTTCTTCTCAATTTATTCAGAAGGTAAAAGCTGAGCCCACAATGCACATTATCTTGTGGAGCCAGTTGTCAAATGGATGCAGATACTCTGGTAATCTGAAATTATTTGGTGTCCCAGAGAATTTAGTGATGATTGTTTTTATCAGGATAAAAGCTCAGCTGATTTCACAATAGAGTAATTGTTCAAGAGTGGCCCATCATCTTCTTCCTTCCACAAAAGAGCACTGTCTCATCAGGGAAGCCCAGAACCCCAATTCCGTAGGGTAGGAACAAGATAAAATGAAAACTGAGTTTTCTGACTCATTATTTTCCCATCCTGACTCCTTCATGTCCACCTGGGTATTCTCTATGAGACCTAGTTTAATGTGGACCTTGTCAGAATTATTACTGCCAAGAATTTTGTCTGGATATATTACACTACTTTGTGTTGATATATATATATATATAGAGAGAGGTTTGCTAAACTTAAGTATTAAGTCACATTAAATTATAAAAGTTAGCATTACATTCTGCTTTTGTGTTCATAATACAATATTAAGATCTTCTGGGCTAGGGAGATGTCTCAGCCATTAAAGGCGCTTGCTTGCAAACCCTGACAGTTTGGGTTCCATTCCCCAGTAGCCATGTAAAGCCAGATGGACAAAGCAGTGTATTCACCTGGAGTTTGTCTAGAGTGTCAGAAGCCTTTGTGTGCCCAAACTTTCTCTTCCTCTTTCTCTCTCAAATAAACTTATTTTAAAAAAATAAGCTCCTCAAAAATCCCGTTGGTAGGAATGACTCGAACAAACAGCCAGCATTGTGCATATATAAACATCAACTATCCTCAAGATGCAAAGTCCCAATCTTACTTTGTCCCTTCTGGCTTCCTGGCTGCTGAGCCTGCCCAAGGATGGAGAGAGAGTCCTTTTCCCCCTCAATCATCCTGCTAGTTCCTACTGATTTGCTCTGCAGTTCACCCTGCACATTCTCTCACATTCCATTGCTGCAGCATCTTGGCCTATGTGTTGACATCTATTGGTTGAGCTGTGATGTCCCTGCCCATCACAGAGGTCTCCCGCAGGTGGGATATTTCATGCTCTACGCTGCTTGTTCCTTGGAAACAGTTTTTTTTTATTATTATCCATAATGAGTTACATTGTTTAGTGGGCCAACAATGAGTTGTTATCCCCAATTCCTCATTGCTCCCCCTCCCAATCCCCAATCAGCTGGATATCCTCCTCCTAGGGCCGTCTGGATCAGTCCTTGTGGTAGGTGACCATGGATAGCCTAGTATTCAGCCCAGTTATCCTGACCCAAGTGTGTTGTTACTGAGGGGTGCCATGCCTCTGATAATCTCTTCCACCACGGCTCTCACAATCTTTCCGCCCCTTCTTCCGCGCAGTTCCCTGAGTCGTGGTGGGTATTAAGGCTGCTTTAATGTTGTGAGCTTAGGGGTTTTTGTGTCGAGAATTGTTGGTTTCTATCTCACTGGCTTATCCTTTGTTGATTGAATGGCTGTGGCTGTGGGTCCCTTGTTCATGCCATCATTCTCTGCAGGGTTCTATATTGCATCCTCCAAGGGACCACAGTCATATCATGGAAATAGTTTTTTTACCACGGGGCTTATGGCTCTTCCCAACCCTGCAACCACATCCCCAGTTACCTCGCATTTCTGCTGATTTCTGATGGCCCCGCTCTGCTCTCACCTCATCCCTCTGTTGCAGTTAGCCTTCGGGTGGCTGGAGCACAACTGTCACCAGCACAGGCACCTACTGGATGAGCTCCTCCAGAACATCCACTTTAACCGGCCAGTAGGTGAGGCTGCCACAAGGCTGGTGCACTAGGTGATGTGCTACCACCAGAGCCTCTATGCACATCCCCTGTGCCAGAACCACAGCGCAATATCTGCAAGGTGCTCCAGCACTTCAACCCAGCCTCCCAGGGAGACAGCTGAGCTCTGCTGGCCACGCTGACTGAAGTGAGCTGTTCCCCATGGCCTTGGGTGACTTCCTCTTCGTGGCCAGAGGGGAGGTGGAGAACGCCAGCGGTTGCTACTACCCCCAGATCGGGCCCATGAAGAACTGCCAGGAGCACTGTACGCCATGGGTGGCCTCAATGAACTCCTGCAGGTGCTGCCTACCTTGGAGAGGTGATGTACCAAGAAGAACAAGTGGACCTTCGTGCAGCCCTTCAACCATTCCTTATAGTGTCATGCCGGAGAGGTGGCCAACGGGCTGCTGTTGATCTCAAATAAAGCACTGCTGTGGGTCTCATCAGCTACAGCACTGCTGTGGATCTCATCAGGTAGAGTACTGCTGTGGATCTCAGATGGAGCACTGCTGTGGAGATCATGGAGAGCACTGCTGCACTGCTGTGGGTCTCATCAGGTAGAGCACTGCTGTGGGTCTCATCAGGTAGAGCACTGCTGTGGGTCTGGTCAGGTAGAGCACTGCTGTGGGTCTCAGCTAGAGCACTGCTCTGGTTATCAGGTGGAGCACTACTGTGGATCTCATCAGGTAGAGCACTGCTGTGGGTTCCATCAGGTAGAGCACTGCTGTGTGTCTCATCAGCTAGAGCACTGCTTTGGGTCTCATCAGCTAGAGCACTACTGTCGATCACATCAGGTAGAGCACTGCTATGGGTCTCATCAGCTAGAGAACTACTGTGGATCTTGTCAGGTAGAGCACTGCTGTGGATATCAGTTAGAGCACCACTGTGGTTATCAGGTAAAGCACGTCTTGTGCACCGATTTGCTGTGTGTGACTGAATGATTGGTCCTTTTTAAATTGTCATTGTCAGCCACATGCCGCTGGGATGAATCTTCAAACCAGGCACAATTTGGGAGAGGAAAGTATTGATTGAAACTACAGTTTGAAGGGATGATCTATCATAGTGAAAGAGGCTGGACCTCTTTCACAGGTCTGAGCAGAGAAAAAACCCAACACCTACACCACACACACACTAGCAAACAGGCAAGAGGACCAAAGAGGATTTCTTCTCCTTTAAATAGGCTTAGGGTGGGGCCTGGCAACCCTATCCCAGACTTAATGGCTTCTTGAGTCTCTGGAATTTCCTTCCTGCACTGCCCACACAGGAAAGGATATCCGTTAACTCGAATGAGAGATGAGACTCTCGGGAGAATGCGGCAGTGGGCAGTTCTCATTTTATTGATAGATTGCAGCTGTTTATATAGGGAAAAGTCATAGGAAGCAAGATCTGTGGGCATCTCATGAGCTTGATTGGTAGGGGCCAGTATCCTAATTTACATAGATAAATTGAGGGGGCGATGTGACTCTATATATGGATAGAATGGTGATGTTAGCAGAGGAAATGAAACCTTGTTGTTTAGGTTTGTTATTTGCAGTTGGAATAAGTTAGGCTTTGAACTGCTTGCTTATCTCAGGAGACAGATGTGGCCTGCCTGGGGGCTGGAGTTTTCAGGATTGCTAAGATTTACAGGGGCCCTCGAACTTTGCCTCAACTTCCTTATCAGAAGGAGACAGTCCCAGAAGCCTGCCAGACTCAGCAGAACCCTACTTCCTCCATGCCCCATTAGCAGGGTACCAAAACTTCGAAGAGCAGATTCTTTTCTTTCAGCGATTTCCTTTCCAAAGAGTTTGCACAGTCCAGCTTTCTATCCTTTCTGGGCAGAAACACCTCAGGCATCTCTCCATTGTTTCTATGTAAAACAGTTGGGCCATAATCAAAGGCCAGTCACTGCCAGTAAGTTAAACTTGCTTTGAGGTTTTTCTAACTTCAAATCTTAAATTCTCAGTCCCATATCCCTATCTAAGCCACAGTCTACTACTTAAATTTAACCTTGGTCAAACTCTCCGGGCATAGGCAGTAGACGCATCCAGCCCTTGACTCAGGCATACACTTCTATTAAAGTTTTCTGAAGTCTCTCATTCCCCGTAGAAAGTTCAGAAGGCAAGCCTACAAATGCAATTCTCTCTGCACTGAGCATTTCCAAATTCTCATCAGAATAGTCTATAAAACTTGGCTTACCACTCTGGAAGGCATCTTCAGGTGTAAGTATCAAGTCCATGTCCATTCCTGTTGCAGAAGATCAAAATCCACATGGATAGATTCATCTTAGCTAATCACTCCACTCCTGGTACCAAATCTGTCATATTCAGCCACACGCCGCTTGGATCTCCAAACCAGGCACAATTTGGGGGAGGAAAGTATTGATTGAAGCTACAGATTGAGGGGAAGTTCTGTAACAGTGAAAGAGGCTGGCCTTTTTCACAGGTCTGAGCAGAGAGAAAAACCCATCACCTACACCACACACACAATAGCAAACATGCAGGAGGGCCAAAGAGAATTTCTTCTCCTTTATATATGCTTAGTGTGGGGTCTTGCAACCCTATCCCAGACTTAATGGCTTCCTGAGTCTCTGGAATTTCCTTCCTGCACTGCTCACACAGGAAAGGATATCCGTTAACTTCTAGCTTCTTTGAGCTTCTTTACATCCTGCCCCTTGCTGAGAGGCTGCCTTCCTGTAAGCATCCTTAGAAACCCACCCAAGATAATTAAAAAGATCCAGGTTGACAACAGAACCTAACCATCACACTAATTAATTTATTGAGCACCTCCTCCATAGAGAACCACGTAATTGGAAGCACTTAACCTTTCTATGATTCTTCTAAGTGGTATGAAAATTCAAGATGGAAGTGAATGACCCATCACAACTGTTTTTCTACCAAACTGTTTATTGTTCACACAATCAGCTCTTGATTAGCTGTGGGTTACACATGGCCTGTGGTTTATACAGATTCTTGACTTTTCTTTTCACTGTTGGCTTCCTCAGAGTGGAGAAATAGATGCCACTAAATCCATCCACTGTGCTAGGTGCAGCAGCAGAAACATATCCAGGTATCAGCCACACTACTTATTGAAGGGAGGGATTTAACTTGTTGAGACAAAGTCTGTGTTATCCATTAATGGTAGTTAAGAGATGTCATCCTAATCCTGTATTCCTGTTTACTCTCTCACCCTTACTGACCACCAGGAGGAACAGTTTAAGCTCTCTTGTAGTTTACTTGTCTTAAGAAAATACCTTTTGCTTATGGAAAAAGTAGAGAGACTTGCATAATAACTCCATGTCTTATAACCAAGCTTCAACCATTATCCCCTCATGGCTAATTTTGCTCGAGTAGCTACTCTTGCCTGAAACTCTGCCTGTACTGGCTTCTGAGTGCATATGTTTCAATCTCACAGGATCAGCCCACATTTTCAGTTGTTATGAACAAGGTCCAGAAGTACCCTTCCATGGACAGTTACCTTTCTGGGGAGAAAGCTGCTGTTTCTCTCAATTGGGGGAGGCCTGTTTGTAACTCCAATAGAGGATGAGTCTCTCTTATCAAGGACCCAGAAAATAGACAGACCAATAACTTAAACTTTAATGGTAACTGTGATGTATTTACATGGGGGAAAAATAGTCAATTTTAGAAAACGAAGCTACTTCTCTTCAGATTTTGAAACATATATTTTCACAAATTCTCTCCAGTATTAAATGAATCTGGACTCTGGTTTTTCCTTCTCCTGCCCTCAGTAACCAGGGTGACAGTCATGGCCTCAGGGTTTCTTCAGTAGTTTGTTCATTTTCACTGATGTAACCTGGCTTATACCAGGATTAAGGAGCTTGATAAATTAATGAATTAAGGTAAGACTAGGAGTAAGGAAGGTGATAGATGAGGAGAACCCAACACTTACCGGTCCTGTATCCCTAATAAATATTAGAAAATGATTATGTGTATATGTAGCTACTGTGGTGATTTGAATCCAATATCCCCCTATAAACTCATGTTTTCTGAATGATTGGTCCCCCACCTGGTGGCAGTTTGGCAGGTGGAACCTTGCTGGAGGAGATGTGTTTTGTGGGGTGGGCTTAGGGGTGTGACAGCTGGCTTCCCCTTGCCAGAATGTGGCTCACTGTCTTGTTGTTTTCTACCTGCTGTGGAGGAGGTAATGTCCAGCTTCTGCCCTTGCTATGTTTCCCATGCCATCATGAAGCTTCCCCTGGAGACTATAAGTCAAAATAAAACTTTCCTGTCATCAACTGCTTTTTTTTATCTGGTGCTGTGTCCCACTGACAAGAAGGTAACCACACTTTTATATATATATATTTCAATTGTTAAAATAATCACCAGGACTATAACCTCTTTTTTTTATGAAGAAATTTCAAACTTGCTCTAACTAATTCTTTGCTAGTAATAGAATAAGCAGATCTGTACTTGATCAGACAACAGAGCAGTGATAGATTTATGGAATCATTATAATTTATGATTTTTCCAAGTTTATAATTTATGATATAATTTATGATTTTTCCCAGTTATCCATTGACTCTTAATATATTCCTAAATTTTGAAATACACTTTGTAAATTTCATATGAATTTTCATAACTATTTTAGCAAATATTTTTTGTTTAGGGCTGCAAAGCTAGGTTTTGGGATATCCTGGTGTTTTCCTTACATAGTCTTAGAGACATGATTACTTAGTACCCCTGCAGTGAGGTTTAAGAAAGCACAGAAGAAAGTCATTTTAGATTGGCATCAGGTGGGCTTTCTTTTCAATATGGGCCCATTTGCTTCCTTTTACATTTTTTAAAAGTCTATCAACTTAGTGTACATCTTACTGCTATTTTACTTTGTCTTCTTCCCTCTTTGAAATACATTTCTTTGTTCTTTTACACTGTGTTAATCATGTTTAATGAAAACTATCACAATTTTCTCAGGTTTGTTTCTCCCTATTGTCTACTTGAGATGAGAAACTCACTTTCCTATGTAGAGTACAAGACCTTTAATTGGAATGAAGAGAAAATCACCAGTGACACTTCTAATACCTTCCATCGTCTTTCTCTTTCCTCGGGCCCAGCTTATAATAAATCAATTGTGAATCTAACCATGAGTGGGGAGAAGTGACTTCACTCAGTAATCGGTCTTCTTTACAAATGCCAGGAATATTTCAGCCTCTCTCCCAAAGGTTTGGGAATGTTAGCTTGATTTCTTGAAGCAGATGAACATTTGTGAAGTTTTTTTTTTTTTTTAATCTCTGACCAAATAATCAAGCATGTCCCATTTAATTGATGAGTACTCAGTTATTGGCATCCTTTTGGTATTTTGCGAGCCTGGTCTGAGGTAGATTATAGAGAATGGATTTTACAGGCTTAGTTCTGTTCCATAGAGCACAAATGAATGCTTCTTCAGAGACTCAATATTTTCAACATGCTCACTTCTCTTTTTTCCCTTCCCTTTCTCTGTCCATTTGGGGACTAAGACATCTTGAAAACTGTGCATAATTTTTAAAGAATGGCAAGCAGAGAGGAATTCAGAAAGTCAGGTTGTATGGATGTACCCATTAGCATTTAATTTATGATGGCTTCTGTGGCATTTGACATTATGACCCAATTCACAAATTCTCCATTCCATCGTGATTTTAAACCCACAACACTGGAGTAAAATAAGCATGAAATATCCTGCAGCTGTGTTTTAGAATGCATGATCTCTGTTGTACGGCAGCGTGTATACTAGCAAAAGATCACGAGTGCCTCTTGCAGAAAAACTTACCTTTGTATTTTTATCAGGTGACAGAAAGATGAGATACAAACTGTGAAGGTGGTACTTTACAACTGTGAAAAATACAAACACTACTGCTTCCACTCAGAACCAATATTTAATACTTTCTTGATTCTCTTCTTGAATTTTACATCCTTACATAGTGCAGGATCATAGATAAATAAGATTAATTTAGCAAATACACTTCCTGCCCTCTAGGAACTGACAGTCAGAAATTTTTTTCTTAGCTATTATTTCATTAATGAAAGAACATTTGTTAGAGTTTCTCTGACTCCCTCAAAGCTATTTTTATTTTCAACTTGATTAAATTTATATGAAGCTAGTATTGCCCCACTTTAAATAACACATTTATTTGAGTCTATTAAAAGAGCTTTGGTTTTTCTACTACTGAAATTATAACAATGTAAAATTTTCAGTTGCATTGTTAAAATACCATAGCTTCAGTTTTCTTCTGTCTATGCAGATATGATTTTGCTTACATCTGAAATATTGACAGTTAACAGCAGGCATGGTGGAAGATGGGTTGTTGGTACACTAAGACAGTTTAGTTACACATCTATGTGAAATGTGACTCATTTCTTATCCATCATGGGATGCTAAGCAGAGTTACTGGCCTCAGGAAAATTCCAGTGAAAGTGGTTTTGGGAAGTGGAAGAGGGTGTAGTTTAAAATTCGATTGGAGGGGTCAGTGACATGGCTCAGGGGAGAAAATGTTTGCTGTGCAAGCTGGGGGACCTGAGTGTAGATCACAGCACCCACATAAAATGTCTGGCATTGTGGTATACTTGTTATTCCAGCACTGGGGAGGTAGAGACAAGGAATCACTGCAGCTCACTGGCAAGCTAGACTAACCAAATTGGTGAGCTGCAAGTTCAGTGAGAGACCCTGTCTCAAAGAATCAAAGTGAAGAAAAATTGAGGAAAGCATCTGATGTCAACCCCTGGCCTCCACATGCATGGAAACACATGTGAACATCTCTTTCTCTTTCTTAGTCTCTCTCTCTCTCTCTCTCTCTCTCTCTCTCTCTCTCTCTCTCTTTCTCTCTCTCTCACACACACACACACACACACACACACACACACATACACACACACATGCCCCAAAGATGTGACTAGAAGGTAAGGAAGTAGAAACCACCAGTATAGGCCACACTGGCTGCTTCAGACTAATATCCATGAACAGTGTATCATATAAATTTCATCCTTGAGTGTGAGCTGAGCAGAAAATGTTCCAGTTATTGTCTGGCTTCCCATATGGGAAGAGATTATACTGTTTCGAGGGACATACATAATTCAGTCCTTGTAACAGCCAACAATTTTTCATTATAAGTACCATTTTGACTTTAAGAAAAAAAGATATTATAAATAAACAAAAGGAGGAAGGTAGAGAGAAATTTAGCAGAAAAGCAGAGCATGAGTAGAGGAGGAAATCAGGTGACCAGGGGGACTTTTAAAAATTATGTGTTTATGATTGTATGTGTGTGTATGTGTGTGTGTTTTGTAGGAGGCATCCCATGGTGCACATATGGACAGAGACAACAACCTCAAGGTGTCTCCACTCTTCCTCTACCTTCTTTGTGATAGGGTCTTTTGCCTCTGCTAGCAGGCTGTTAGCTGGCCTGAGCATGAAATTCCCCTGTCTCTCATTGTCATAGGTATGTTGGGATCATAGATACTTCTTCTCCTTTGCATCTGGCTTTATGTGGGTGCTGGGGAGGATTGAACTCAGGTCACAGACTTTGTCAGCAAGCACTGCCAACTGCTGAGTCTTCTCCCAGCCCCTCAGAACGACTTCCTTTCTTTTAAGGATGTAAGTACATTAAGAAAACTTTTATAAATAGGTGAAAGAAGTGCAATTAAAGATGCAAGAGTGGTGTCATCTCCTGGGTACCAGGAATTGGGATAAACACAGAGACCCAGGACTGACCATCACAGAGTCCTGAATGGCAAGAGGGATTAGGGGCAAGGTTGAAAGAAAGATTCATCTAACATGAAGCCTGGAGTAAAGGAGATTTGTGTGGACCTGGGTACCAGTGGTGATGGACCCAAGCCTGAGAAGTTTCCCTCTTGATGGATTCCCATGGGAGACATGGTGAGTCTGCCCTAGAGGCTGTGTGGAAGGCCTGAAGAGAGCGACCTTGTGAAAAGCCTCAGAGAAAATGTTTTTTTAAATTTATTTTTAAAATATCTTTACTATGAATAAGTATATACCTTGTATGAGCAAATCTTGCGAATGTGTCCCCGTTTCCCTCCTCTCTGTCCCCTATCTACTGGGGTACTTCCTCAGTGTGCATACTGGATCTGTCCATAGGTTAGAGGGTTATGAACTGCACCAGAGGTCGCCAGTTTTTCTTTTTTCTTCCCCCATTTGTGTAGTTGTTGAAGGGAACAATGTCTCTGGATATTCTCCCCCACCATGACTCTTTCATTCTTTCTGCCCCTCTTCCACTCTGTTCCCTGAGTCATAGTAGGTGAGTTTTGAGTCTGCTTTGTTATTGAGATCTTAAGTATCTCTGGACCTTTGCCCTGGGTTGTGTTGGGTATCATTGGTGTCTGTCTCCATTGACCTTTCACAGGTTATCAGACTTGCTGTGGGGATTGGTCTCCTGTTTGTCTCATCACTTTCTTGTAGGTTTCATTTGGGCCCTGTGTGAAGGCTAGGTGTGGCTTGTCTCCTGCCAGAATATCAGCCATCATCCAGCATCTTGTTAGTGGAATTCAGCTGTTCCTGGCTCTCTCACTGCCTTCTGAAAAATACAAATAGAATCTCCCTCAGAGAGTGATATCAATAAAGGTTAAGTGAGATAACATTGCTATGAAAATGGTTTTTAAAAATGAAATTGTCTGAACCTGCACTAAGTAAGATTGGAAGGCAGAAAGTTCTGGATATATCTATTTGCAAATTTTTGTTCTAATTTTGAGTACTGTAAGCAAAGAAAGAAAAAGGCAGACCTTCGCATTCACTCAAGATGATGAAAGGTTTCAGGCTAGGAACAGGCCAGAGGCCCCTGTGGGAGAGACTTTAGTAGATTGGCACTCCTGGGGTTGAACTTTAGCTTGAGGAAGAAAGTCTAAGTTGTCAAGAGTGAGTCTGTTTGCTGCCACATAAGGGAGCCACCTTTGTGGTAGAGGTTAGAGCAAGTCCTCCTTCTCGGGGGCACAGGATTGAGACATGTCTTCCTGTTCCCATTACATTATGAAAACATAAGCAGCACTACAAAGTTCCACTGTGCAAAGAAACATAATGATAATTTAGAAATATCTAAAATGCAGTTGTTTAGAAAATCATTATATGTTATAGTATAATCTGACCTCCTTTGACATTGCTTAAATCATTGAACAAAAATCCAAATCCTGGACTCCAAAATTCTTCAGAGGGAACTTCCCTTGGTTAGAAGATTTCTCTGTTGAGATGGTGCTAGAAGAGGCAGAGCTTGATTGGCCATGTGACACATGCCACTTACTTTATTCCTGCAGGAGAGAAAAAGGTAGATATAGCAGTCAGCCACATGCCACTGGGATGAATCTTCAAACCAGGCACAGTTTTGGGGAGGAAAGTATTTATTGAAACTACAGTTTGAGGGGAAGCTCCTTAGCAGTAAAAGAGGGTGGTCCTCTTTCTTTTTTTAAATATTTTTTCTTTATTAAGCAGAAAGAGAGAGAAAGCAAGAGAGAGAGAGAGAGAGAGAGAGAGAGAGACTCTGAGAGAGACTCTGAGAGAGAACACCAGGGCCACCACCTTGTTGGTCTGGCTTATGTGGGTACTGGGGAATTGAACCCAGGGCCTTAGGCACTGGAGGCAAGTGCCTTAACCGCTAAGCCATCTCTCCAGTCCGGGTGGCCCTTTTTCACAGGTCTGAGCAGTGAGAAAAAACCCATCACCTACACCACACTCACAGAACAAGGAATAGGCAAAAGGGCCAAGGAGAGAATTTCTTCTCCTTTATATAGCCCTAGGGTGGGGTCTTGCAACCCTTTTCCTGACTTAATGGCTTCCTGAGTCTCTGGAATTTCCTTCCTGCACTGCCCACACAGGAAAGGATGTTTACTTCTAGCTTCTTTGAGCTT
>PVHP010032998.1:0-10667 GCA_004024765.1 Zapus hudsonius | reverse complement strand
AATTGCTCTGATCTCATGCTCTACTGTAATTTCTGAAACCTTTCAAAGCCATGTTGTAATCACATTTTTTCACTCAATTTGTTATCAAAATGGAAGTGGGCTCAAGTGATGTATTTCCATCATCAAGGCTCCACCTCCTGAAGGTTCCACCATCTTCCCTAACAGTGCCACCAATTGAGGATTAAGTATACAAACACTAGTCAATGGGGGATTATATTCAAACTACCACACTAGTTTTTTCATGTTTATTGTCAATAGTTAGATATATTGTATAAGCAAATCTTGTGATGGTATCCCCATTTCCCTCCTACCTCTCCCCAACCCCTGGAGGCCCTCCTCAGTGGGCTTACTAGACAAGTCCATGGGATAGGGGGTTACGGATTGTATGACAGGTAGCCAGGTTTTTTTTTTTTGTTCTTTGGATGTTATTGTTGAGGGGAGCAATGACTCTAGATATTCCACTCCACCATTGGTCTAATAATCTTTCCGCCCCCTCTTCCACTCAGGTCCCTGAGTCATAGTGGGTGAGTTTTAGGTCTGCTTTATTGTTGGGATCTTAAGTCTCTGCATTTCTGCTTTGGATTGTCTTGAGTATCCTCTGTGTCTGTCTCCATTATCCTTTCATAGGTTATCTGACTTTCTGTGGAGGTAGGTCTCTTGCTCATCTCACCACTTCCTCAAACATTTCATTTGGGCTCTTTATCGTAAGTTAGGGGTGGTTCATCTCCTGCCTGGATATATTGGTAGAATTGAGTTGTCCATGGTTCTCGCTGCCTTCTGAAACAAACAAACAGAATCTCTAATGGAGAGTGAAGTCAGTACAGGTTAAATGAGATAAACATTGTTAATTTGGTAATATTCTAATGGGTATAGCCTCTCTGTAGATCTCTGGTTAGTGGGGTTTTCACATTGGAGCCCAGGTTCTTGGTCCTCATAAGGACTTACAATGGATCCCAGTTCCAATTAAGGTTTACTTGTCAGTGAGTGGATATCTTAGCTAATTAGCAAGCTGTTGATTACCCACCTAGGTTTAGCACCACTATTGCACAATACCACACTATTTTATGATTGAACTCAGATACACAATCAAATATACAATTGAACTTTGTTCCTTTTTTTTACATCTTCATGGATGTTTTAAACTGCATTAGAAGCTGGAATTTGGACTTAAAATGGCAAGACATTTAGTGGAGAGGAGATGAGAAACTGGAATTTGGACTTAAAATGGCAAGACATTTAGTGGAGAGGAGATGGATTTCCATTTACAGCCTTGGCTTTCTCAATTATTACTTGGATTTTTTTGCATTTAACATGTATTGCAAATAGAAAAGCAAACTGAAAATACAAAACAGGTGAAGATGGTGTGATTTAATAAAGCATAAAGAGAACACAAGTTCTAATTTTGGATTTGTTAACAAAAGGCAATGCAATCATGAGAAAGTTTCTTCCTCTTATCAGATGTATTTGTGAAAGAAGCAATAATAGCTGAGTTATAGATTTGTGCTTGTTGATTTAAAGTTATTACTCAGCATAGGAATTGCTTCCATTTATCAGTTAGTCTTTTCCTCCAAGCCTTTAGAAGAAGGCTAATTTTCACTATGATACTTTCTGCAGTAATGGAATCTTGTTTTCTGTGTCATACTGTGTCTACCTCTATCCTGTCTCTAAAATCCAAAGAGATTGCCTATAGCTCTAAGGTTTCCATCAGCCTTGGGAATTCAGAGGTCCCAATATCCTGAAAAGTCCTAAGACTAAAAGGATCAAACATCAGTGGCTTATTTCATTTAGCTGCCTGAGATTTTGAATTCCCAGGAAGTTGCATAGCTAGAAGAGCTGCAGACTGATTTCTATCTAGTTTGTCTGAGGTTTACATTATCTTGGGATGGATTTTCTTTTCGGTTATTTATTTGTTGGTCAGTTGATTGCAAAGCTGAGGATTGAAACAAGTGTCTCATACATTCTAGGTAGTGCACTATCACTGAACTAAATCCCCAGCTCTCTTTTCACTTTTTATTTTGAAACAGGTCCACACAAAGTCACGCAGGTTGGCACTGAACATATTGTTTAGCTCATATAGGCCTTGAATTTGTGATCTTCTTATCTCAGCCTCATGGCAATAGGGGAAAAATGTCTTGTGCCACCAGGCCTAGCATGCCTGATTTTTAAATTTAACACATCAATAGGTAGTTTGAAAGTTGGCACTTATAAAGAACTTTGCCCTTAAAAGCTACCTTTAATCAAAAGATATTCCCCAACTAACACATAACTGAATAATCTAATGTGTTAGTTTAGCCAGTCTTGGATTACATGCCTTCATTTATTTCAATTAAACATGTTTCCTTAATATAGACCTGATTTATTAGACTTAAAATTAAGAGCTTTTAAATTAAAGGTTATAGACAGCGTAGATTAAAAATGTGGGTAACTGAATGTGTGCTTCTGAAAAATTTGCCCTAAGATTAAAACATATATTTAACTATATATAATAACTATTGATGGAGATCTTTATGTACAAATATAGAATCAATTTTATAATTTACATGAAAAAAACAAAGGCCAAAATCAAGTGTACTATTAGACACACAAGTAAAGAATAGTTAACTTTTATTGTCATCTTGATTGGATTGAAAAGCACCTAGAAAATTAGTAAAGCATATCTCTAAGTGTGTCTATGAAGGATTTTCCATAGATTAACTAAACAATAAAAAACGTGCCCCCAAAAGAGACACGGATTAGATTCTTAGTTCTGCAATTAATGCAATTAATGTACTGTTGATTTTTCCTTTACTCACTTTACTTTTCTTGACTTGTGTCAATAAGTTTTTGCTATTTTAGCACTGAAATGTATGTTTTAATAATAATGGATCTTGGGCTGGGGAGATGGCTCAGTGGTTAAGGCACTTGCCTCCAGTGCCTAAGGCTCCTCAATTCCCCAGGACCCACATAAGCCATACTCACAAGGTGGAGGCCCTGGTGCGTGTTCTCTCTCTATCTCTCTCGCTCTCACTTTCTCTCTCTCTGTATCTCTCTGCTTGAAAATGAATAAATAAAATATATTTTAAATAATGGATCTTTTAAACATGAATTATAAGTGTGAAGGAGCATTGTAAACACTGTTATGCCTCCATTTGCATTTCCAGTGTCTTAACTTGTAACAAGAATTGTTGGTATTGCTTAAGGAGGGTACGGAGGACAAAGGGTTAAAAGGGTGTTGAAGAATGAGGTCAGAAACCCTGGTGTCTAAACCAGTAGGCTTTCCCTATCTCCACCCTCAACTCTGAGAGTCCCAACCCCCCAAAAAGCATGCCACATAGACCCAGGTTCGCACCCCAGCTGTGCCTAGAAGGTGGCAGTTCCTCTACCCTCACCATCTGATATGATATTGACTACCGAGATGTTCAGTGGGAAGAGAAGCCTCCCTTTTCAAACTAAATCCTCCATGTGTGTCATTTCTGTGCATGATGTTCCTCATTCTTTTAGGCTCCAATTAACCCCACTGCCCATTAGTTGAAAACTCCACTGCAGTTGACACCCCTTGGAAAACTAGCTTCCTTATGAATTTAGCACCTTATTTTATAAATTGAACTCTTACCTCCCTGGATATTTTACATGACACTATTTACTGATCTTTTATTGCAGACAATAAATAATATGGTGACTGTGATCACTTTTCTGCAATCAAGTATTTTAAAAGAAAAATTATTCTGATTATTATCATTTTCATATCTATTTTTTTTCAATCAACTGAAAACTAGTCTCCAATCCCTCCAGTAAAATGGCTTTTATTTCAATTACTTAACATGGATACAGCTGGGTGTGGTGGCACAAGCCTTTAATCTCAGCACTCAGGAGGCAGAAGTGGAAGTATCTCCATAAGTTCAAGGCCAGCCTGAGACTACTGAGTGAACATGGATACTTTTTGATGTTTATTTTTAATTTTTACAAGTTTATATGTCTTGGGGGTGGATTCCTAAGATCTCCTGACACTGCAAATGAATGTTCATTTGGCTTTACATTACTGCATGAGAAATTGAACCCAGGCTTTGAAAACAAGTGCCTTTAAACACTGAGCCATCTCCGTGGGCCACTTCAGTGTTATTTAATTCATCTTTCCATCAATTGATTTTTTTCTTACCTTTAATTCTGTGATGCCTTACTTGTGATTTTCTAACAACTTAACTAGTGCTTATCAATATACTTTACAGCCTTCTACTTTTATTTTTCAACATTTTTATTGGCATATATTTATTGTACATGCTGATGAGTTTCACAAAAATACTTCCATACAAGTTGTTGGGATGAATATCCAAACAAGGCACAGTTTAGGGGAGAAGGGGATTTATTTTAAGCATATAGATCCAGGGGAAGTTCCACACATGGTGGAAGAAGCTGGCTCCCTTTCTTAGATTCAAAAAGAGAGAAAAATTGCATCGAACAAAACACCAGCATGGAAAAACAGCAAGCACAACCCAGCAGCAGGCAGGACCCCCTAGATGTCAGTCTTTTATGCACACATTTGGAGTGGAATTCAGATCCACCCTCAAACATACCTTTGGGCTTGGCCCCAGGGTCCATCCCCAGTGGCACCTTTTCCAGCCAGGTGACTGGAGACCCAAGTTATAAGCTTTAATAAAACACCTGAGTCTAAGGGGGACATACATTCTAACCACAAGTATAACTTTTTACCACATTCTCTCTCTCTTCCCACTATTCATCTTTGTTCCTTTGCTCCTGAGATCTTAATACTTCTCCTTTTCAACTGCCCTTGATATGTTAGTCTTCCACCAACCACATATCCCAAGTCAAATTTTGAGAGTTATATGTGTGCTTCTGTGTGTGTAGTATTTATGGTGACAATGTGACAATGTGATCCAGCTACCTTCTCCTGTCTTGATTTCTCAGGATTGATTTATCGTCCATTGAAATTATAAGCCAAAAGTAAACTCTTTCCTGCTCCTGTAGCTTCATTGCACATTCTGGACCTGCCCATGCCAATCTCAGATGAATTCCTCCAGTCACCACAAATGAACTCCAGATACACGTGCCACTTTGTGCATCTGGATTTACATGGGTACGGGAGAATCAAACTCAAGCTGCTAGGTTTTACAGACAAGTGCCTCAAATGCTGAGCCATCTCTCCAGCCCTAATTTACATTTTTATTTATTCATTTGCACACAGAGAGAAAGAGAGAATACAGAAAGAGAGAGAATGGGTGTGCCAGGACTGACAACCACTGCAAAAAAACTCCAGATGGATGCACTACTTTGTGCATCTCGTTTTATGTACTGGGTTCTGGGGAATCAAACATGGGTCATTACGCTTTGCAGGCAAGTTCGTTAACCACTGACAAATCTCTCCAGCACTTGTTTAACACTTTGGTAGTTCTCTCTCCTTCTATAAACCATTTGGACATTTTAATGGTTTATACTGGCTAATTAAGTAGGAAAATGAAGGGCATCACCACTCCTACATCATTTAAGTCTTTAAAGAGTGCACCAATTTCTTTTACTCCCCACAGGATTTTTTATGGGTTTCATTTACTCTCTTGACTACATGATAGCAGCTTGAGAGGTTTTCACTTGGATTTCCTAACATTGACAGCTTTTTTTCTCTCAAGTTAAGAAACCACTGTGGAGGTTTCACACCTGCTATGTACATTAACCTAAATTTATATTTGTATAACAGAAAAACAACATCAAATTAGTTCATGAACTCATTATAATGATAGCAAGTCAGAGCTGGGAGGACTGATTTGCTTCCTCTTCTACAGAATGCCAAGGATATCTTTCAAGTCTTCAAGCTCAGATGTCAACTAGTACTCTATGTCAAAAGGATTTTTTTTTAAAAAAAAATTTTGTCTGATTTTCACCACAGTATGGCTAGCTAAGAAAATGATCATAAGTCTCTTTGGGGTACATCTGTAAGAATCATTATCATATATGCTCGATATGGAGTTGTAAGGCCCTTTCTTTTGAGGAGCTCATATCTATGCTATCCTTGACAACACAAAAATACTCAGGGAAGTAGGTCTGTTAGACTGAGTACTAAAGTGTGAGTCAAAAGATATATGCTCTATAGTCAGAACTGTCAGTATTTGTACCACTAGTCGCTTCCTCTCATTATCTTTGGCACTCAGTAAAAACCAACTCAGTCCTGGGGACTGGCTGAGTAGGTAAGAGTGCTTGCTGTGCAAACACGAGGATTTGAGTTCCAACCCTGGCACCCACAATACAAGCTGAATGTGGCTACACATGCCCTTAATATCAGCATTTATTGGCTCAGAGATAGAAGGATCACTGAGGCTCAGCTCACTTGTCAGCCAGTATAAATGAAAACTGGAGAATTCAGGAGAGGCGGAGCATCATGGCGGACTAGTAGCAGCCTCGACAGGACTCTCTTCGAAAAGGTTTGATTCTTCAGCTGGGATCCAAACCCGGGACCCAACCTGGCCTTGAACCCAAACCTACCATCTCCCCAACTCCACGCTAGCCAGCCGGGGGTCAGGTCTCCCCATCTGCTTTCTACTCGGTAGAGGAACAAAGCGCCGCCCTTCCCCCACCCCTAGCACCCGCTCCCGCCGGCTCTTGCCAGCGGCTGAGAACCGCTCCCTCCTGGGGCCCCCTTCCTTCCTCCAGCCTCCCTCCAATGATTCTTGGGCGTACTTCTCTCCGAGACCCCCTCCACATACACAGTCAATCGCTCCGCTGGCTAACTGAGCGAGCACGGTTCCTCGAGCACTCCAGTCCGCAGCTGCCAGGTGGGGCCAGCTCTCAGACACCGGGGAACCTAGGCCAGGGCTGGGAGGACAAAAGTGGCTTCAGCGGGCACCGAGGACCATGTGCCACTGACCCTGTAGTGATTCTTGGGCGCACTTCTCCCTGAGACCCCACCAAATACACAAGCAATCGTGTTCCGCGGGGAAGCTGAACTAGCGCGGTTCGGTTCCTGGAACGCACAGGACCCTCAGGCACCTGGGAACCTATGCCAGGGCTGGGAGGACAAAAGCGGCTTAGGCGGGCACCGGGGACCACACGCCACTAACCCTCCAGTGAATCTTGGGCACACTTCCCCCAGAGAACCCTCCGAATAAAGAGGCGATCACGTTCCGCGGGCAAGCTGAAGTAGCACGCAGGACTGTAGCTGACGGGCAGAGCCAGGCCTCAGACACCACCAGGGAACCTCTGCCAGTGCTGGGTGGGCAAAGGCGGCTCTAACGGGCACCAGATAGGAGGGCACTGTCAGGGGGGAGAACACTGGGCCCCATAATTGGAGTGCTGGGCCTGTGTTTCTACTCCAGCATACCATCTGGGAGCAGGGGGATCCAGTCAGGTAAAAATCTAAGCCTCGCTGGGCATAGAACTCCCCAACAGGAAAGTCCTTTATTTAAGATCAAACCTGGTGAACTTCCCATTGGAAGCAAAGCAGGCTGAACAGCACCCCCAGGGTGCCTGAGTCCCACTCACCTACCTAGACATGGGAAGAAATCAAAGGAAAAAACCCACAGAAATCAAAGACGGAACTCCCCAACCCAGGGCCCCTAGTCCCTTTATGGAGCAGGAGAGTGGCAAAGAAACAGAGGCAACACATATACAATCTCAAAGAGAGAACAATATGAATCCTGACCACAACTGCAATGCAAATATGAAGCAGCTAATGGCTGATATGGAAATTATGAGAAAAGACATGAATGAGATAAAGGTATCTAACTCAGAGTCTTCAGAATGAATTTAATGGAGAGAAATATGAATGAATTAAGAAACACATTAAGTGAATTGAAAATTAATCAGTTAAAAGAGGAGCTAGACAACCAAATGATTAAATTTGATGAGGACCTAAAAAAATTACAAATGATTATCAGGAATCCCAAGCAAAAACAAAAATAGATTGGAAATTAGATCTCACCAAAGAATTAGAGTCAACAAACAAAACTATAGCAGAAACAAATAATGAAAATGAGATGTTAAAAACCTCCCTTGAATCAATTAGTCCCAGAGTTGAAAATTTGGAGGACAGACTTTCAGAAGTAGAAGACAAATCAGAAGGAATTAATAAGGATGTCATGGGTTTCAATAAATTCAAGAAATCAAGTGAGCAAAACTTGAGGGATCTATGGGATACAATAAAGAGGACCAATATTAGAATCATGGGGATCTCAGAGGGAGAAGAAGCCCAGGCTAAGGGCATAGGAACTATCTTCAACAGAATTATTCAAGAAAACTTTCCATATCTAACAAGAGAAAGCTCACTCAACTTTCAAGGGGCCCAGAGGACACCAAACAGACAGGACATGAAGAGGAACTCTCCAAGACACATCTTAATTAAGATGCCTAACATAGAAAGCAAAGAGAAAATACTCAAAGCTGCTAGAGCAAAGCAAACCATAATTTACAGAGGAAAAGCCATCAGACTTACCTCAGACTTCTCATTAGAAACCATGAAAGCCAGATGGGCTTGGAGTAATGCTTTTCAGGGCCTAAAGAAGTATGGCTTTCAACCTAGACTACTCTACCCAGCAAAGCTATCCCTCATGATTGACATTGAAGTGAAAGTGTTCCATGAAGTAAACCAGCTCTACAACTATTTGAACACAAAGCCAAAATTGCAGAAGATCCTGCAAGAGATAACCCACATAGAAGAAACAAGAAATCTACCTCAGAAGAGTACCAGAGACCAGACAAAAAAAATTGCAGTCAGTGCGCTAATAACAGCAGCAGAGACAACAACCCCATTACCGCTTCATCATGGCAGGGCTTAAAGCAAACCTCACAGTTATATCACTGAATATTAATGGACTTAACTCCCCTATAAAAAGACACAGACTTGCAGGGTGGATCAGAAAAATGGACCCCTCCATCTGCTGCATTCAGGAAACACACCTTACTTCTAAAGACAGAAACCTCCTTAGAGTAAAAGGATGGAAAACAGTTTATCAGGCATGTGGAAATAAAAAGAAAGCAGGTGTGGCTACATTAATCTCTGACAAAATAGACTTTACACCAAAATCAATTAAAAAGGATAAGGAAGGTCACTTCTTACTCATCAAAGGAAGGATCCAGCAGGAAGATATCACCATCATGAACATATATGCACCAAATTTGGGTGAAACACAGTTCGTAAAGGAAACCCTACTCAAAAATAAAGCAGAAATCGACTAATTTCATCATAGTAGGGGACTTTAATACATCTCTATAAGCCCTAGACAGATCAACCAAACAGAAGATCAGCAGGGACATAATGGAGCTTAATGACACCATTGACCAACTGGGGATAACAGATATATACAGAACGTTCTACCCAAAAAACACAGAATATACATTCTTCTCAGCAGCGCATGGGACTTTTTCTATAATAGACCACATCTTATGTCACAAATCCTCCCTAAACAAATTCAGGAAGATTGATGTAGTTCCTTGCATCATATCAGAACATAGTGCATTAAAGGTAGAAGTTAACAGTGGAACAGAATCAGAAAATACACAAAGTATTGGCTACTGAATAATTCGCTCCTAGAAAATGATTGGGTCATCCAAGAAATAAAACAGGAAATTCAGAATTTCCTAGCTTTAAATGATGATGATAACACATCATCCCAGAACTTATGGGACACAATGAAGGCAGTCCTGAGGGGAAAGTTCATTGCACTAAATGCCTTCATATCAAAGACAGAGAGGTCTCATATCAATTGCCTAACCACCCACCTAAGATCATTAGAACAGATGGAAAAAGCTAACCCAAGGAGCTCAAGATGAAAGGAAATAATTAAAACCAGAGCTGAGATTAATGAATTGGAAATAAAGAAAACATTTAAAAAATAGATAAATCAAAGAGTTGGTTCTTTGAAAAATTTAATAAAATCAACAAACCCCTGGCCAAACTAATCAAACAAAGAAATGAGAAAGCCCAAATCAACAAAATCAGTAAGGACAATGGTGAGATCACAACTGATCCTGAAGACATTGGAAGAATCATCAGGTCATATTTCGAAAAACTCTACTCCACAAAATTAGAGAACCTGGAAGAAATGGATAAGTATTTGGACACCTACCAACTGCCAAAGCTTAATCCAGAACAGATAAAAGCACTAAATAAACCTATCATATCCGCTGAGATTGAAGATGTAATCAAAAACCTTCCCAAAACGAAAAGCCCAGGACCAGATGGTTTCACAGCTGAATTCTACCAAGCCTTCATCACAGAGCTAAAACAACTCTTTCTGAAGCTTCTTAGAAGTACAGAAAAAGAGGGAAGTCTACCAAACACCTTCTATGAAGCTACCATTACCCTAATTCCCAAACCAGGCAAAGATGCAACAAGAAAAGAGAACTATAGACCTGTATCTCTGATGAGCTTAGATGCAAAAATCCCAAACAAAGTCCTAGCAAACGGGATACAATGCTACGTCAAAAATATTATCCACCCTGACCAAGTTGGCTTTATCCCAGAGATGCAGGGATGGTTCAACATACACAAGTCGATAAATGTCATACATCACATTAATCGGCTCAAACACAAAAATCACATGGTTATCTCAATAGATGCGGAGAAGGCTTTTGACAAAATTCAACACCTCTTCATGTTCAAAGCTCTTGAAAGAATAGGCATAGATGGCCTATTCCTCAACTTAATAAAGACAATATACAAAACTCCTAAAGCACAGATCATACTC
>PVHP010032997.1:2500-19954 GCA_004024765.1 Zapus hudsonius | reverse complement strand
AGATATATATATATATATATATATATATATATATATATATATATATATATATATATATATATATTCTGTACTTACACTGTAAATTCTGCTCTGCAGAGTTCTCTCGTCCAGTCCTCTCACTAACCCTATGACATGTGTCTCTACAGCAGGCAGAACAATGTCACTCAGAGATGCCTGTTCTGAGCCCATGTGAATATGACAAAGCATAAATAAGGCTGCATACAAAATAAATTCACTTACATCTGACATTAAACTAGAAAGAGAGATTATCTTGGATTATCTAAATTGGTCAAATTTAATCACAAGACTCCTTAAAGTGGAAGAAAGTGTCAGAGTGGTGTCATAGTGAAAAACCTTAATCCCCCATTTCTGGCTTTAAGGACCAAAGCAAATCACAAGCCAGATGGTCTCTTCGAATGGAAACACAAAAGGTGTGTATGTTTCCTTAGAAACCCCAAAGGAATGCTGCCCTGCCACCATTGGATTTTAGCCACTTAGGAACTCTGGAACCACAGATAGTAAATTTGTATTGTTTTAAGCTGCTAAAATCGTGGAAATTTGTTGTAGACACAGAAAAATAATTTAGCATCCTTTGAAGATAAGAAAATGGGTACACAAAAAGTTCATTTCCTTGATAGTAAGTGAGTAATTATGAGTCTGAACACTGGAGATGTATGAATTGGCCTTAATTAACACTGTTTGATGTGGTATAATGTATAAATATAGAAATGTATAGATTTAAGAAATAGGACTTGGCAGAATTCTGATGCTGTTTTAAGAGTCATAGATTGAGGAAATAAAGCCAAGTAGATTGGACGTGATGACACACACTATAGCCCCACCCACTTAGTAGACACAGTAGGAAGAGCCAGAGTTCAAGGACAGTTTGGACACCATGACATACTGAGACCTGAAAATGTCCTACTGGTAGATAAGGCCATTTATCCCCTCTTTTTTTTTTTTTTTTTTTTTGAGACATACATAAGCCAGACTGGCAAAGCCTAATGGACCCAGATTCAATCCCCAAGTACCTACATTAAGCCAGATGCACAAAGTGGTGCATGTATCTAGAGTTTGTTTGCAGCAGCTGGAGGCCCTAGCATACCCATTCTCTCTGTCTCCTTTCTTTCTCTCTCTCTCTCTCTCTCTCTCTCTCTCTCTCTCTCTCTCTCTCTCTCTCTCTCTCTCTCTCTCTCCCCTCTGTCCTTACAAATCAATTTTTTAAGGATTTTTTTAAATCAGAAAATCCTATGATAAAAAGGAAAGAAGAAAATTTTACCTGTAACTTATCATTACCTATTGTGGGCCACCCCTTTTAGCAAGTACATTTTTTTAAGTTTAGAAAGACTTCTAAATTAAGAGAAAGAAAGAGTATGAAGAACTCTCCCATGAGAGGTCAAGAGGGGGTAAATCCCACTGAGAGACCCAAATTGAGATTATTTATAGGTTCTGAATGGGAGCTGAGCTAACCAACCCTGATGCCATATTTTGAGGGCCGATCTTATCCACCACAATGCCAGGTTCAGGTTCAATGCTTCCAGAAATCTTAGTTCTAGGAAAAGGAAACTCTTGCCTAGGGAGGAACTCAGGTGGAATTTATGGGAAAAAAAATAGATTTAGACAACTTCTTTAAGCAGCAAGAGATAACTGTATCCTTCTCTGACCTCCAGCAAAGTACAAGAGCAGGCTCAAGGATATACCTCACTGTAACTTCCAGGGCCAGTCATTTTAAACTGCCTCTGAAGAAGCAACCCTAACTGCCATTAAGGAATTGGGACAATGACTGATCTAGCTTCTACAAGCTGAAGAGGGGTCATAAGATGTGGCCGTTGGGGTACTTCTCTAGTGGGTCTATTGAAAGTATCCTCAAAGTGCATTGGTATTGATGAAGGACATTTTTATTTTAGGAAGGGTCCCCACAGGCCTGTGAACCCAAACTTTTGGTTCCTTACCTTATTGAGCAAAAAATTGATGGACTTTAGAAAGGTTTGGGGACAAACCTGAATTATGAGGTGTATTGTAGGGGAAATCTCCATAACAGAGGCACATATACCCAAACATGGAAGGCAAAACATAAGAACCAAAGATTCCCTTGAAATAAGAGAGGATTAAGAAATCATGAAGGCCAGGCAGGCACGGTGGCACGTGCCTTTAATCTCAGCACTTCAGAGGCAGGAGTAGAAGGATCACTGTGATGGTTAAGTTTATTTGTCAATTTGACCAATGTAATAATCCATGATAATCTTGGGCGGGTCTCTGACTTTGCCTGCAGGAAGGATTGACAAATTCCTTTTAGAATTTTGGAGAAGGGAGGAGTTCCCTTCTCCAGAGTGAGCCCTTTTCCCCAGTGGGTGGGCCTCCAGAAGGAGACTAATATAAGGAAGCTTAGGGGGAAGGAGACACTCTTCCTTCCTCCCCCGGCTGCTGGTGCTTATTTGTGACTTGCACTCACATCCTGCTCTCCTACCCTTCCTGGACATTGGAACCCAGTTTCCTCGGCCTCACATTGTGGACTGTCAGCCGCAGCTCCCCAGGGAGCCATCAAGCTGGATTGGGACTGCTGAGACATCCAGCCAGTGGACTGAACAGCTACTGGTTCCTTCAACTGTGGGCCTACAGACTGCTATTGTTGGACTGTCGTAAGCTACCCCAATAAATTCCTTTTTATTATACTCCATTCTATTAACTCTGTTTCATCTAGAGAACCCTGACTAATACAATTACTATAAATTCCAGGTCAGCCTGGACTAAAGTGAGACCCTACCTTGAAAAAAATAAAAAGAAATAGTGAAGGACTCAAAGATCAAAGAAAAATCACACAATCCAAGTGATTAAGGACCCCAAAGCATGACACAGCTAAAAGGCAAGCAGAAAAACACATGCCTACAGGTGAGGTCACAGGGAAAAGAGAGGAGGGTCAACCTCCTTTATATGGATCAGACATCCAATCAGTGTGAGACTTGTTATCTGACTCAAGTGTGTAAGAGACCTAATTAATTGGTTCTTGGACTCAAAGGGCTGACTCTGACTCAGAAGAAGCCAAGATGTTATTGATTCATAACTGGGGGTGGGGGGGCTGATCCAGAGAAGCTTTAACTGAGGAAGAAGCAAGAAGTTGGTGAGGAGTGTTGCTGGCAGCCATCTTGGATGAGATAGGATTTGACTTAAGTTCCAGTTTTGCCAAGATGGACAGAATAACATCTCCTTGTTCCTATTTGGGCTTCTTTCCCTCACTAACTGCCTGTAAACTGCTACCTTACTCCTATTTCTCCTTTAGTAGAGCCGGAGAAGACTGTCCTGGAAGAAGATGTTGGGGAGAAAGAATAAAAGCAAGATATCAGAGGGAAGTGAGCATTGAATAAGCTAGAGCTCTTTAGGCTTCCTGTTCTTAAAAACTTTCAGGTCTTGAAGGGAATCAAGGGGACAGGGTAAATAACATCTAGTAAATTTTTATCTTCTCTAAGTTGTGGCTTAGTTTTGGCAGCAACTTGCATGTGTTTCTCTTTGCTGCAACAAACATCCAACCAAAAGCAGCTTAGACTCTAGGGGAAGCTCCATGCTGGCAGGGAAAATGGTGGCATTTCCAGAAACTGGACATCCTAACCATCAAAACGTGGACAACAGCAACAGGAGGGTGTGCCTAATACTGGCTAGGGGAAGCTGGCTCTAACACCCATAAACCCGTGCCCAACAATACACTGCAGCCAGGAGGCTCCAATCCCAAATTTTCCACCAATTGGGGACCTAGCCATTCAGAACACATAAATTAATGGGGGATACCTGAATCAAAACACCACGCCATGTGAAATGAACATTTCAGATATCCACCACATAGGCTAATTTGTTACTGTCATAGTCAGCCACACACTGCTGGGATGAATCTTCAAACCAGGCACAATTTGGGGGAGGAAAGTATTTTATTGAAACTACAGATTGAGGGGAAGTTCTATAACACCACAAGAGGCTGGTCCTCTTTTACAGGTCCAAGCAGAGAGAAAAACCCATCACCTACACCACACACAGAACAGCAAACAGGCAGGAGAGCCAAGGAGAGAATTTCTTCCCCTTTATATAGCCTTAGGGTAGGGTCTTAAAACCCTTTCCCAGACTTAATGGCTTCCTGAGTCTCTGGAATTTCCTTCTTGCATTGCCCACACAGGAAAGGATGTTTACTTTTAGCTTCTTTGAGCTTCTTTACATCCTGCCCCCTACTGAGAGGCTGCCTTCCTGTAAACATCCTCAGAGACCTACCCAAGACAATTAAAAAGATCAAGTTGAAAACAAAACCTAGCCATCATAGTTACCTAGGTTCCAAGTCAGGAATCCCAAAATCTACAAAGTCAACTTGTTGAGTGACAGTCATACATACAATAGGAAAGCTGGTATCCAATCTCCACTGCTTTTTCAGCATCACAGAACCCATTCCAGCTCATCAATGAAGCAAGGTGTAGTGGCATACATCTTTAATCCCAGCACTTGCAAGGCTGAAGTAGGAAATTGCTATGAGTTTGAGGCAAACCTGGAGCTACAGAGCAGTTTGTGCTCTGGCTGTTAGTATTGGCTGGCTGGCTTTTGGTGGTGTCTCTGCTATGGATCAGTGAAAGTGATCCATCTTCTGCCATTGATGGTGTTTCCCCTGGATTCTGTAAGCCTGAAATAAACCCCTTTCTCCCTTAAACTGCTCTGGTCAGGTGTTTGTCCAGCAACAAGAAAGTAACTGCAAGCCACGCGTGGTGGCACATGCCTTTAATCCCAGCACTCAGGAGGCAGAGATAGGAGGATCACTATGAGTTCAAGGCTAAATTCACCCTACATAGTAGTGAATTCCAGGTCAGCCTGGACTAGAGTAAGACCCTACCTCAAAAAACCAAAAAAAAAAAAAAAAAGAAAAAGAAAAAAGAAAGTAACTGCAACATTGAGAGCAACAGAACTAAAATAGATGGAACTTTTAAGGATCCGTTTGAGAACAAAAGAAACTTCTCTGACTCCAAACCATTTACTTTGTTCCTGCTCACATGGAACGTGGTAAATTGTTGCTGAGGAGAAAACAGGTTTGAGAGTGAGAGAGGCAATAGTTTGTGTGAAGATAAGAAGCAAGCAGCTGGGCCTGCACAAAGCTTGTAGTCATGTGACGAGGGTTATCTACAGTGCTGGGTAGGTTTGCTTAAGACAGGTTTTCAGAGAATAAGAGTAGAATGACTACAACGTTCAGGACAATACACCTACATAACACTGAGTCTTTCTTCTCTAAGCACTTCAGCCTTTCCACCTGTTAGGTAATTCTTAGTTTCTTTGATTCCATCGCCTCACTCTGAAATGTTCCCCAAGAAAGACTGTACGTTGTTTCTCTCTTTCACCAGCACCTACTACAGTACTTGGAAAATGCCTCATTTCAGTCAGCATTGGAGATATCCTGGCAGGGTTGTTGTGAGAAATCATTGAAAATATTCCAAAAAGTTTCAATAAATGGTATATATTACCTTTGGACAGTGTTTTCATCTTGTCGGAGTTTAACCTCCTCCCGCTGAGCCTTTTTGAATTTCTAGTTAATAACTAACCATTTTCCAAGGTTAAACAAGTCTGAATTAAAAACTGATACAGGCCTGTTTGCTGGTTTGTGTGGTGTTGGTGATGGCTTCCTCCCTCCCTCTCTCTCTCTCTCTCTCTCTCTCTCTCTCTCTCTCTCTCTCTCCCTCCCTCCCTCCCTCCCTCCCTCCACTCTGTTCTCTGCTTGAAAGTAAATAAATAAAATAAATTTCTAAAATTAAAAAAAAACTGATACAACTGTAAGAATTTAATATTTTGCAGTGGTATGAAGCCCTGGTGTGCCCATGCTCTCTGTCTGTCTCTTCTCATCTCTATCTCTCAAATAAATAAATAAATAAAATATTTTTAAAAGAAAAATTTTTAAACATTTTTAAATTTAAAAGAAATTAAAAAAAAATTTTGGGACACCCCAGCAATGTTTACTGATCCTATCCCAAAACCTGAAGAGGAGAAGCTATGGACTTCTCTTTATAGATTTTCTTTATAAATGTTATTTAAAACTCCAAAACAAAAGGATAGAAATAAAATCCAGCCACGTACTAAAAGAAAACTGCAATATGGTCAAGAGAGATTCACTGAAGAGATTTGAAATTAAAATTCAGAATGTTTGAAGATTTGTAGTCCATGGGTTACTTCGGAGGTCATTGTACACTAACACCCCGGTTCATCCACGGAGCTGGGTGGACAGCAGCTCAGGATAGTGGTAGGCCAACGGGCATAGCTGCCCAGGAGAACGAGGCAGTGGGCAGTTCTTGTTTATTGTATAGATAACAGTTGTTTATATAGAGGAAAAGGCAGAGGTAGGAGCATAGGCAGCAAGAAGATTGGTAGGGGCAAGATCTGTGGGCATCTCATGAGTTGATTGATAGGGGCCAGTACCCTTTGGATACCTATTTTGCATAGATAAATTGAGGGGCCTACATGACTATACATATATATATATAGACATGTATAGAATGGTGATGTCAGCAGAGGAAATGTAACCTTATTGTTTAGGTTTGTTATAGCAGCTGGACTAAGTTTAGGCCTTGAATTGCCTGCTTATCTCAGGGAACAGCTGTGGCCTGCCTGGGGGTTGCAGTGTCCAGGATTCGCTAGAGATTTATAGGGGCCTCAGACTTGCCTCGACTTCCTTATCAGAAGGAGACAGTCCAGAAGCCTGCCAGACTCAGCAAAACCCTATCCTCCATGTCTCCTTGCAGGGTCCCACAAAGATTGAAGGAATAAACAAAGATACTAAAAAGGAATTTATTTAAAAGTCTAATTGCAGCACACAGGAGGCAGAGGTAGGAGGATTGCCTCTTAATTTTGGATCAATGACTGTGATGGTTCTATTTTGTTGTCAATATGACCTGTTTAGTAACCTTGGGTAGGTCTGTGATTCTGTTCACAGGAAGGCAGCTCTCTCAGTAGGAGACAGGATGGAAGGAAGCTCAGGGAAGCTAGAAACTAACATCCCTTCTTGGGAGGACAGTGCAGGAAAGAAATTCCAGAGACTCAGGGAGTGAAAACTCTGGGAAAGCATTGCAAGACCCTACCCTAAAGCTATATAAAGGGGAAGAAAATATCCCCTGTTAGACCCCCTGCCTGTTCGCTGGTGTGTGTGTGTGGGTGATGACTTCTCTCTCTCTCTCTCTCTCTCTCTCTCTCTCTCTCTCTCTCTCTCTCTCTCTCTCTCTCTCTCCTTGGACCTGTGAAAGGGGGCCAGCCTCTTTAGCCATTATGAAACTTCCTCTGCTCTGTAACTTCAATAAATCCTTTCCTCCTTTAAACTGTGCCTGGTTTGGAGGTTCATCCCAGCAAATGTGGCTATGACACATATATACACCACATATATGTATACATACATCATACACACACATATATATGACATCAAAATAGAGGAGGGGCTAGTTGGCAAGAAGGGTTTCAATAGAAAAAGGATCCAGAGGGAAACATTGGAAAGTAATAAAAAAGGTATCAGCATGGTTTGATCCAGGTGTCCCCCACAAACAAGTGTGTTCTGAATGAACGGTCCCCAGCTAATGGCAGTTTGGGTATTAGAACCTCACTGGAGCTGTGTTGTTAGGAGCAGGTTTATGGGTGTTATAAGCCAGCTTCCCCTTGCCAGTGTTTGTCACACCTTCCTGCTGCTGTTTGCAGTGCTGTGATGGAGGTGATGGCCACCCTCTCTGTTCATGCCATTGTTTTCCCTGCAACCATGGAGTTTTCCCTCAAGTCTGTAAGCCAAAATGAACCCATTCCTCCCACAAGCTGCTTTTGGTCAGGCTCTTTTCAGCAGCAACAAGGTTGACTACAACAGGTATTATCATCAAAATACATTAGGTATATGTATGAAAATTGTCAGTGAAAAAGTTAACAAATGAAAACAAAAGCTTAGCTTCATTCTTAGCGATCAAACTTAGAAGCAACTTTTTTTTTTTTAATTTTTTGAGGTAGGGTTTCCACTCTAGCCCAGGTTGACCTGGAATTCACTCTGTAGTCTCAAGGTGGCCTCAAACTCATGGCAATCCTCCTACCACTGTTTCCAGAGTGCTGGGATAAAAGGTGTGCACCACCACGCCTGGCTAGAAGTAACTTTTTAAAGGTTTATTATTTATTTATTTGACAGAGAGAGAGAGAGAGGAAAAAGAGAGAGAACGAGTGGCCCAGGGTCACTAGCCACTGCAAACAAACTCCAGACGCATGCACCACCTTGTGCATCTGGCTTTATGTGAGTACTGGGGAATTGAACTCAAGTCCTTCTTATAGGCAAGTGCCTTAACTGCTGAACCATCTCTCCAGCCCAAGAAGTAACTTTTTAAAGTCAAAAATGAACTTAGAATGTCCCTTATCAAAACTCTACATGGGCTAGAGAGACAGCACTTGCCTGCAAAGTCTAATGAACCTGGTTCGATTCCCCAGGACCCATGTAAAGCCAGATGCACAAAGTGGCCTATGCATCTAGAATTCATTTGCAGTGGCTTAAGGCCCTGGTACACTCATATTCTCTCTCTCTCTCTCTCTCTCTCTCTCTCTCTCTCTCTCTCTCTCTCTGTCTGCCTGCCTGCAAATAAATAAGTAAAAATATTTTTAAAAATTAACTATTACGTAAGTGCTGGTCATGGTGGTGGACTTGGGAGGCAGAGATAGGAGGATCGCTGTGAGTTCCAGGCCAGCCTGAGACTGCAGAGGGAGTTAGTTCCAGGTCAGCCTGGGCTAGAGCAAGACCCTATCTTATAAAAAAGAAAGAAAGGAAGGAAGGAAGGAAGGAAGGAAGGAAGGAAGGAAGGAAGGAAGGAAGGAAGGAAGGAAGAAAGAAAGAAAGAAAGAAAGAAAGAAAGAAAGAAAGAAAGAAAGAAAGAAAGAAAGAAAGGAAACTATGTAATAAAATTACTTTTGAAGTATCACAATTATAAAAAGAGAAATAAGTGATATGAAAACTAGAAATGGGGCTGGAGAGATGGCTCAGTGGTTAAACATCCTTGCTTGTAAAGCCTGACAGTTTGATTCCCCAGTATCCACAAACAGATCCAGATTCACAAAGTGACATATGCATCTGGAGTTTGTAACATCAGGAGGCACTGGCATGCCCATAATCTCACCATCTCTCTTTCTTTCTCTATCACTCTGTCTCTCACACAAATAAATAAATAACAATATTATTAAAAATAAATAGTTGCATGTCTCATGAACTTTATTAAAAACCTATATAAAAAAACCACTGACAACACAGCAGACTGTAGTGTACCTGTGTGTGTGTTGGGATGATGTAGCTGGCTTCGAGTTGCTGCCACATGGACAGCAGCTATCAGTGTCAAACATCACTAGGCTGGGAGGTATCAGCATTTAAAACTAGAGGCATGGTTGTAGTGAATGCATATCACTTTCACATCATCACAAAATAAAAAATCCAAGTGGAAACACCCTAAATTGAGAGTCTAGTACCAATCTCATAGGGTTGACAAAAGCATTAAACAAATTAATATCCATAAAACACTTAAAACTGAGCCAGTAGCCGGGCGTTAAACACCTTTAATCCCAGCACTCAGGAGGCAGAGATATGAGGATCCCGCCAAGAGGTTGAGGCCATACTGAGAGAACATAGTGAATTCCAGATCAGCCTGGGCTAGTGAGACCCTACCTCAAAAATAAAAAATAGCCAGGCGTGGTGACGCATGCCTTTAATTCCAGCACTCAGGAGGCAGAGGTAGGAGGATTGCCATGAGTTCAAGGCCACCCTGAGACTACATAGTGAATTCCAGGTCAGCCTGGGCTAGAGCGAGACCCTACCTCAAAAAACAAAAAATAAAAATAACCTGAGCCAGTCATGTAGTAAGCTAGAGGTTCTCAAAATGTTTAATGTACATGTACACTAAAATCACTTGGGACAACATTTATGAAGTGCTCAGCTATATAATGATACCTATTTAAACATTAAATTCATGTTTTATTTAAGCATAAGACTTACATTAAGAACAGGGTAGCAAGAACTGTATTATATATTGATATATAACTATATTATTATATGTAAGTAAGATTAACCTCTGTCTCTCCAAAGCTTTACCATCTGTGTCTCACATGTGTTTTGCTTACTGGAACCTAAATTGTAGCTGGACATGATGAGGGAAACCTGTAATCCTGGCATTTGGTGGGGGGAGGAGGGCAGGAAGACTGCAAATGTCAAAGAAAGGGAAAAGGATGAGGGAGAGAAGGTGAAGAGGAGGAGAATAGATCATGGAGAGGGGAGAGGAGCAAGAGAAAAGAAAAAGGAAGAAAGGGGAAAAGGAAGGGAAAGAAGGAAAGGAAAGAAAAAGGAAGTCAAGGGAAGGAAAAGAGAATGGAAAGGAAGTAGCAAGTCAGGGCAGAACGAGACAAGGCTCTTTTTGTTTTTTGTTTTGTTTTTTCCTGATGCCAATCATAGGAACCTCCCTCCCCAGCTTCCAAGGATGAATCATGGTGAGCCTATGCCAGTCAAACCCTTCCACCTACTGGTGATTTGTTTAGGTCTGGTGCTGTGATGTGGACAGTGGGGGTTTCTGGGAAAGGTGTTCTCCCAGAAGCCCCGAGACCTTGGGAGAGGAGAGAGGGGCTGCAGATGGAAGTGACCACGAATGTCCACTGCTGAAATTAATCATGCCAAAGAGCAGAGGTTGGAGAGCCTTAGGGCTGCAGAACACACGTAGGGGCCTAGCACTTGTTGCACCCGGGAGAGCATATGGAATCCTGAACTTCTTCCTCCATACATAAGTGTCTTCTCCAGCTGCCTGTCCATCAGTGTCCATTGTAATGTTCCTTGTAATAAATGGGTAAACTTGACCTAAGTACTTACCAGAGTTCTATGAGCCATGCTTGCAAAATTAATGAACCCCAAGGAATGTGCTGTGGGAAGGCCTGGTAGACAAGGTTGGTCACATGTGCACAATTTGGAGCCATGATCTGTATCCAAAGTACAAGACAGTCCTGTGGGACTGACCCCTTAACCTGCGGGGGCTGATTAGGGGTAGGAAAAGCAAACTGCTTCTTTCTTTTCTCATGCCCCAGCAAACAGAAGATTCCATGCAACTGAGATTTCTTCCCTGTAGCCAACAAGCCATCACTCCTACCTGGACAGAGCCTCAGACCCTGTAGATTAGAGTCTCCATCTCTAAGGTTTTTTAAATAAATTGTATAACAAGTTATGCACTATTGTCCTCTTGCCCTAACTCCTGTTACTCTTGGGCCCTCCTCAGTGGAGTTATGCTATTCACTAAGAAGAGGTCATGAGGGCCTCAGTCAGTCCTTATGGGGAGCAAGGACCATGCCTCAGAGTATTCCTACCCACTCTGTGGCTCTTACACTCTTTTTGCCCCCTCTTCTGTACTATTCTCTGAGCCATAGAAGGCCTATTGGCAGTTTGATTGAGTGTTGAGTTCTTTGTAGCCTCTGATTTCTACTTTCATGTTTTGATTATTTTAAGTGCCTGTCACCATCACCCTGGGGCTGGTTGTCAGGCTAGCAGAACAGTATTTATGGTGTTGCTTCCTATGCAGTTTCTCCAGGGCCCTGGTAGATATGGTAGAGGTAGAAAGTCTCACAGTGAGCAGTTGGCTATCTTCTTGTCTTATTGATGAATCTAGGCTCTCCTCTGTTTTTTTTTCTTCCATTTGTAAAATCAAACAGATTCTTCAACCAAGTATGAGAGCAATTTGGGTTAAAGTGGATATGCAAAATTGTTTAGAAGATGTTGGTGTACCAACCAACTCTTTCCTGACCATGGGATTCTGTTTTTGTTTTGTTGTTGTTGTTTTACTGAGGATATTTTTGGCCTTCTGTTCTTCCACATGAATTTTGAGACTATTTTTTCAATCTCTCTGAAGAATGTTGCTAGAATATTTATTGGAATTGCATTGAATCTGTATAATGTTTTTGGTGGAACGACTATGTTTACAATATTAATTCTTTCAATCCATGAGCACGGAAGGTCTTTCCATCTTCTTGTATCCTCCTTGCTTTCTTCTTTCACTGTTTTTAATGTTTTCATTGTATAGGTCTTTTTCCTCCTTGATTAGTGATATTCCAAGGTATTTAATTTTTGTGGCCTCTGAAAACAGGATAACATAACTTGTCTTTTTCTCCATATATTTACCTTTGGTGTATAGAGAGGCTGATGATTTTTGTGTATTGATTTTGTATCGTGCCATTCTACTGAAAGAGTTTATCACCTTCAGAAGTTTTTAGATGGAGTCACTTATATAGAATAATATCATCTGCAAATAAGGCTAATTCAAGTTCATCCTTGTCAATTTGTACCACTTTTATTAGTTTCTTTTGTCTTATTGCTTGAGCTAAAACTTCAAGAACTATGGTGAGAGTGGGCATCCCTGTCCTGTTCCAGACCTTAATGAGAATGCTTCAAGTTTTTCCTCAGTATGATCTGGGCCTTAGATGAATTATAAATAGCCTATATTATGTTGAGATATGTTCTCTCCATTCCTAGTCTCGCCAGTGTTTTAATCATGAAGGGGTGTTGTATTTTGTCAAAGGTCATTTCTGCATCTCTTGAAATAATCATGTGAGTGCTGGAGAGATGGCTTAGAAGTTAAAGCATTTGCCTGCAAAGCTGAAGGACCTGAGTTCAGTTCCCCAGTACCCACACAAAGCCAGATGCCTGAAGTTTGTTTGCAGTTGCTGGAGGCCCTGGTGTGCCCATTCTCTCCCTTCCTGCCTCTCTCTCTCTCTCTCTCTCTCTCAAATAAATTAATAAAATATTTTTTTAAATAATCATGTGATTCTTGTGCTTATTTTTGTGGTGAATTACAATTATTGATGTCTGTATGTTAACCCATTCATTGTTTAATAGTGAGTTGTTCAGTCTCCAGGAGTTGATGTGTTTTCCATTGCTACTGTTGTTGATTTCTAGCTAGTGAGTCCTAGGGATCCACCTGTCTCTGCCTCCCTAGCACTGAGATTATAAACACATGCCACCACACCTGGTTTTTTTATATGGATTCTGTGGATCAAACTTGGGTTCTCATGCTTATGAGGCTACCTCCCCAGACCCCAATATCAAAATCTACAGTGGAAATAAGACTGACATTGCTGTTTTTTTTTTTTTTTTCCTTTTACCTCAGGCACTATTAAGTATTGGCAATTACTTATCTGAATTTATTAAATCTGAATTTCTGGGAGTGAGTTCCAGGACCATGTATTTTATCCAAAGTTGACTTTTACACATGACAAAGTTTAGGAATTACTGAAAATATGATCACTGATGTTTCTCTCCTGTCATATCTGTATTTGTTTACATTGAGAGTCATGCCGCCATATTAGAAGATCCAGAGAGCAAGGACCAGTGACTCAAGAACTGAGGCCTTCAGGTCAACTTGAAAGAAACTAGATCCTGCCATCTGCCACATGAACTAGGAAATGACCCAGGCCTGGCTGACACTGAATTGTGAGAGTCCTTGCACAGAGGCCCCTTATTTAAGCTATCCTCAGACTCTCGACCCTAGGAAAATGTCAGATAATTACATGTTCTTTTAAGCCACTGAGTTTGTGGTTATTTGCTTCAGAGCAATAAATAATATTCTAGATTTTTATATGCTAATAGAGATTAGTCATTTCCAAACTTAATCATGGTCAGGATCAGTGTTAAATCTCTATAAAATGTTTATTTATTAAAAATATGGTGGTTGAGATGTAAAATATCCTCCATCGCCTCCTTATGATTAATCCTCATTATTGATGCTCAGCTGGTAGAGCCTTTGGGAGGTGGAACCCTGGAGGAGGTGTGTCATTGGGGCCTTGAAGTCTATGAGTCCAGCCTCATTGGGTGTTCATAGTTCAGCTCCCTCTCTGCTTCTTCCCTGCTGATATGATGATGTGAGCCAGCTTCCTGCTCATGCTATACTTTCCCTACCATGATGAAATTTCCCCTTGAAATTTAAGCCAGAAATGTACCTTTTTCTTCTATAAGCTGCTTCTGTAAAGATGTTTTGTCCCTGCAATGAGATGGTAACTGCTATATATTATCATCTTTATATTAAATATTAGAAAATTATTTCTGTATAAATAACTTTATAACAGTTTTATTGGTTGCATATTCAATTATTTTCATAACAACTTTGGCATATAACACATATGCCACATATTCCTATCCACTTAAAATGTGCATGTCAATGTTTTGTATATTTAGTGTGTGAATGTATAAGAGAATTTTCAGAAGCAAGGCCATATGCCCTTTGGCCATCACCCTGGCTGCCTATATTCCCCATCCCTATCTTCCACGTAAAGACTAATCTACTTGTCCCTAAAATTTTCCTATTTGAAACATTTAGTATAAAAGGAATCATGGCTGAGTGTGGTAGCACATGCCTTTAATCCCAGCAAGACCTATGCCTCCAAAAAAGAAGAGGGGACAGAAATATTTTTGTTTGTTTGTTTTTTCAAGGTAGAGTCTCACTCTAGCCCAGGCTGACCTGGAATTCACTATGAGTCTCGGGTTGGCCTTGAACTCATGGTGATCCTCCTACTTCTGCCACCTGAGTGCTTGGATTAAAGGCGTGCGCCTCCACGTCCAGTTTAAACACATTTTATATTAAATTTTGCCTCAGAGAGTCTCACATTATAAGAAGGTTCTGATGCAATAATTTGTCTTTATAGCCATCATTGGCCAATCAATACTGACTGATCAGTAGTGCACAAGGTGCTGAGAATCAAATATCATTGTGAAGACTGAGGAATCTAGACAGGGCAAACACTGCCTTCGTACCCAGTGGACACCATATATCTATTGATGGATGTCAGCCCCAACCCAGGCTTTCCCCATCAAGAGAGAATGTAGAGCTTTCATAATCCTTGATCTACAAACGTCATGAAAGTTTTTCCTATAAATGTCTGCTCATTGTCATGCATTTGTGTTACATCACCCAAATTCCCCTTCATATTTCTCAGGATTAACTCCTCCCAGATTTTAAAAAGTTGTTTGCTCCCCACAGGCCTTTAATCCCAGTACTCAGGAGACAGAGGTAGGAGGATTACTGTGAATTTGAGGCCAGCCTTGTGAATTCCAGGTGAGCCTGGGCTTGAATGAGACCTTATCATAAAAAAAAAAAAGTTGTTGGGGCTGGAGAGACAGTTTAGCAGTTAAGGTGTTTGCCTGCCAAGCAGAAGGACCCAACTTCAATTCCCCAGTATCCATGTAAAGCCAGATGTTACATGGTGGCGCATGTGCCAGGAGTTTGTTTGTAGTGGTTAGAGGCCCTGGTGTACCCATTCTCTATCTGCCTCTCTTAAATAAAGTAAATAAAGAAAACATATTTTTTAAAGTTGTTGTTTGGGCCGGGTGTGGTGGTGCACGCCTTTAATCCCAGCACTTGGGAGGCAGAGGTAGGAGGATCGCCATGAGTTCAAGGCCACCCTGAGACTACATAGTGACTTCCAGGTCAGCCTGGACTAGAGCGAGACCCTACCTCGAAAAACCAAAAAAAGTTGTTGTTTGATCTCCTGGCAATCCATTTGAGAACTTCATGTCAGGAGACAGCCACCTTCACCTCAACTCATTCTCCCTCAACCAGCCTGGCTCCCTCACCCCAACTCAAAACAGCTCCCCAAGATCATCCCATCTTCAAATTACCTAGTAGGGGCAGCAGGAGCCCTCGTTAACATCATAATGCAGTCCAACCTCTCCTTCTGCAGAGCCCTGCTTAACCCCCCCCCCACTGATGTTATCATAAGAACACTCCCTCATAAACTTCCTACATGCAAATCTCTATGTGGGTGTATGCTTCCCCAAAAGCCCAACCTGTTCCAATGAGGGAACTTCTTAGCACTGCGCTAACTAGACATAAGAAGAAATGAGTACTAATAGGGCACACTGTGGATTTAGCCAGTAAGCTTTATGATTCAAGGAAACTTACTGATACCCTTCACTCAAACTTATCCAGTATCTTTTTTAAGTTTTAATATTACTATGTCCCAACTGACCCTCATTTTTTTTCAAGGCTCAAGACTCCACAGAAGAGTCTAAAGTGAGTTGTATTGCTCTGAGTTGAGTCTTTTTCAGACTTTAAGATTATTGTATGCAGACCTGTGATTCTACTGGTATCATCTTCTATCTTCTCTCCTTATAACTTGATCAAACTTCAAAGTAGAATAATGACTGATGAAATAAAAAGTAAACTATCCCAAACTGGAATTTTTGGGGTCCCTCACTAATGTACCAATATGAAAGAAGAATTGGAGTTCCTCTACCAATGCAACAATATATGCCAATACACTGATAATTTTGGGGTGTCATCAGATTCTTGTCCTGTGGTTTCTTTATCCACAGATCAGAGGGTAAAGTTTAGAAAGACTTTATTAGATTAAGAGAAAGAGAGCTGTGTGTGGTGGTACATGCCTTTAATCAGCACTCAGGAGGCAAGGCTAAGAGGCTTGGTTTGAGTTTGAGGCCAGCCTGGTAATATAGAGAGAGTTCCAGGTCAGCCTGGCTTCTACCTCTGCTTCCAGAGTGCACCACGGCATATAAAGGTTTATCTAATCCACGCAGCAGAAAAAGAATCAATTCCATTACAAGAAGAGTCAAGGCCTCAATCCAGGCATAACCCAAAGGTGAAATGAGGGAGATGGAATTAAAAACTAGTCTGGAAACAGAGTGTGGGATGTTAACAGAATCAAGAAGCCTGCGCTAGCTAAGGTGCATATCAGAATTATGCTTTTGAACTGTAAGTAATTTATGAAGACTCATCTGCTCACCTGGTACACATCAGGGATCAATAGGGAAAATTCATGCCAGTCCTGGACTAGATGCATTACTTTTTTATTATTACTATGACTATGTGGTAGGTTGAATGTAAAATGTCCTCCATGGCCTCATGTATTTGTGATTAAGCCTTATATTTAATCCCCAACTGGTGGAGCCTTTGGGAGACAGAGCCTTGCTGAAGGAGGTGTATCACTGTGGGCAGACCTGAGGCTTATCAGTCAAGCCCCATGGGGTGTTGGAAGTCAGGTTCTCTCTCTCTCTCTCTCTCTCTCTCTCTCTCTCTCTCTCTCTCTCTCTCTCTCTCTCTCTCTCTCTTTCCTGCTTCGGATGAGGAGATGTGATGCACAGCAGTTTGCTCTTACAATGCTTTCCCCACCATGATGAAACTTCCCTTCAAAACTATAAGCTGAGTAAATAAACCCTTTGCTCCCACAAACTGCTTCTGCTTGCATTCTTTGTCTCAACAACAGGAAGGTAACTGCTACCTGACAAGAAGCAATTTACAGAAGAATAGGCTTATTGTTGGCTAACAGTTTGAAGGGATACAATCAATCATGGTGGCGAAAGCACCATGGCAGGGGGCTCTGTGAAGGAAGCATATGCAGCTAGAATTCCTCACATCCTCACACCCTAAATAAGAAAGTGTTTTATGGCTATAAAACCTTAAGGCCCACCCCCTG
>PVHP010032996.1:0-19935 GCA_004024765.1 Zapus hudsonius | reverse complement strand
TGACTGTGGTTATAGGTCCCTTGTTCATCATTCATTGTCTGCTGAGTTCCTTATGGATCCTCCCTGATATGACTGTGGTGGCTCCTCTCTTGTCAGGATCTCATCCATCGGCCTAAGGTTGGTTGGTAAGGTTAGATGGGCCACACCTCTCTCGTTGTATCCTGCAAAACACAAACATATTAGGCTTATCCTGAGTTGGGTGAATGGCTGTGGCTATGGGTCCCCTGTCCATCCCATCCTTCTCTGCAGTGTTCCATATGGCTCCTCCACAATATGACTGTGTTGGCTCATCTCTTGCCATGGTCTCATCTTTTGGCCTAGTGTCGGGTAGTAGGGTTGTATGGGCCACAGCTCACTCGCTATCATTTCTCAATAAAAATATACTGAATTCCTACTCGGAGCTGTTGGTCAGAGAGACCTATGAAATCTTCAAAACAAGGCAGGCTAAAACATTTTTACCCAGTAGATCTAAATGGTAAGAGCTTAATGCTGAAGACACCACAGGCTGCAGACAAAGTACATCCAGAGATCATGCTGAAAATCAGAAGGAATCTGGTGGCCTGCTGTCTAGCCCTTAGAGTGCTGAAAGGTGCTATGTGAGCTTCTGGGGATTAACAGCCACCAACAGTGTGAACAAGCAGGGTATCCTGCATATTATAAAATCAAGCAGCCTGACAAGATGTACACACATATTCAATAGTGACACACAGCCTATGTGCTTAATCAGCAGCTATCTGAATGGATAACAGAACCACTCAGTGGAAGAGAACCTGGTACTGAGTACCAACCAGGTCAGAATTCTAGAGGTGTGATGGTGTCATAGACTCCAGAGAGAAACTCCCACTAGTCTTTGGCCATGAGTGGCTACACTCATCAAAAAGTTAATCCACGATGCTCTCACTCTTGATTGGAGAATGTGTGTGTGTGTGTGTGTTTTTAAGAGAAGAAATTGAAAACCGTAGAGAGCACAGAACCATCAATACATCAAGAAAAGATAGCCAACTGCCTTACATGAGAAAAAGGCCCAGGAAACATTACAGATAAAGTGATGACTGAAACCTGAGTGTTGCTTTTACTGCTATCCTTACAACCGGCTCCAGGGAGATGGTGATGGATACTGAGTACTGTCATAACTCATGACAGCAAAAATACAGAGTTTTCAGAGAGCTCTACTCTAAACTAGACTTATATCTCACCAGCTGAAGCTCACGGAACATTACAGAAGTGGGGAAGGAAAGATTGTAAGAGCCACCCGGTGGGGAGAAGTATTTCCATTTCCCCCTGACTAACTGAGGCATTTATAACCCCATGGTGAATCCCAATAGCCAACTGAAGAGGAACTAGTAAAATGGGGACAGGGAAGATGGTTATAAGAAGATTATTTGAGGGGAAAGGGACCAACACACAATTTATTCATAGAGTAAATTTATGACTAGTAAAAATTTATATAGTATATTACAGATTAAAAGAAACAAAAGGAAAACGTTGTTCATATTTGAATTAGTTATTTGATTATTTCATTTCTTCTTGTTTATAGATGAGAGGTAAAATCTCCAGACATGAAAATGGACAAGATTAAAAATATGCACATCACACAGGGCCCAGAAGAAACCTATGAGTAAATGATGAGATAAACAGGAGAACAATCACCATAGCAAATCTGATAATCCATGAAAGGTCAATGAAGACAAACACCAACGATACCCAACACAACCCAGGGCAAAGGTCCAGAGATACATAAGATCTTAACAACAAAGCTGACTCAAAACTCACCCACTATGACTCAGGGAACTGAGTGGAAGAGAGGGCAGATAAAATATAAGAGCCATTGTGGGGGAGAATATCCAGACATAGCCCCCATCAACAACAACTCACAAAGGGGGAAGACAAAAAGAAAAACTGGCTACCTCTGGCATAGTTCATAACCCCCAAACCTATGGACAGATCTATTATGCACAAAGAGGAAGGATAGGTTAGGGGAAAGAGAGGAGGGAAATGGGGACACCTTCACAAGATTTGCTTATACAATTTTTATAAATTATAATAAAGATATTAATTTTAAAAATATGCATATCTGCTTGTTGTAGTCAGCCACATGCAGCTGGGATGAATCTCCAAACCAGGCACAATTTGGGGGAGGAAAGGATTTATTGAAACTACAGATTTAGGGGAAGTTCCATAACAGCAAAAGAGGCTGCCTCTCTTTCACAGGTCCGAGCAGAGAGAAAAACCCTTCACCAACACCACACACACAGAACAGGAAACAGGCAGGAGGGCAAAGAGAATTTATTCTCCTTTATATAGGCTAAGGCTAAGGTCTTGCAACCCTATCCAAGACTTAATGGCTTCCTGAGTCTCTGGAATTTCCTTCCTGCATAGCCCACACAGGAAATGATGTTTACTTCCAGCTTCTTTGAATTTCTTTGCATCCTGTCCCTTGCTGAGAGGGTGCCTTCCTGTAAACATCTTCAAGAGACCCACCCAAGATAATTAAAAAGATCCAAGTTGACAACAAAACCTAACCATCACACCACTTATTTTATTTTTGTTTTCTTTATTTGTTAATTCTGACTATAAAGAATGTGTTGGTTACCAGTCAAATAATCAGAAATTTTAAAAAGAAAATGGAGAGTTCAGTATTTTGTGACTGAAAACATCACTTGGATCCTAGTTTGCATCTATAATGCTTCCTTTGAGTGGTTTTAGAACATCCAGGTAGGATTGTTTCATTCATTCACTAAATAAAGTTAATATGTTCAGTGCAGCTTGAAACTGCAATATTATGAAAGACGGTTAACTAAACCTGATTCATTCCTAAGCAAAGCTCACTTTTGACATGATAAATAATGGCAGAAAAACACTTCCAACGCAATGTAATACATTTGATGACTGTGGTACATAAAAAGTGAAGAGGAGGGGCTAGAGAGATGGTTTAGTGGTAAAGGTGCTTGTCTGTAAAGCAGAAGGATCTGAGTTTGATTCCCCAGTACCCACATAAAGCCAGATGCACATGCATCTGAAGTCTGTTTGCAGTAGCTGAAGGCCATGGCATGCCCATTCTATCTGTCTCTTTCTCTTACACACTCTTTCAAATAAATATCTTAATAATATATTTTTTAAAAAGTTAAGAGGAGCCAGGCATGTTGGAACACACCTTTAGTCCCAGCACTTGGAGGATCACCATGAGTTTGATACCACCCTGAGACTACATAGTGAATTCCAGATCAGCTTGGGCTAGAGTGAGACCCTACCTCAAAAAAACTGAAATAAAAAATAATAAATAAATAAAGAAAGAAAAAGTTGATGGGATGAACTGGGTAATGTCCTACGGATTTAGAAGTAATGAATTTTTGATAGGACAATATGCATAAGTGATAAACCGACATTAGCATAAGATAAAAATCCTTAAGGAGTCATAATATCCTAAAAGCAATGATCAAATAATGCAAAATAATTTTGTCAAGCCACTTGTTATCAACTTCATGCTTCTGATGTAAGGAAGCACTATGAAAAAAATGTGAAATACAAAAGATAGTACATGGTTCATGCTAGATTTAATGCAATGATAAATACATCAGGGTGCTAGACTGTTTTAACATGTCCAATGAGTTCAAGATAATAGTATTTTCACAGTTTATTTGACTGCTGTAACAGTATTTTGAGTTGTGTCCTTTTTAATCAGTCAGTGATACATCTGGGTAAATTTTTTATGCATAATTGGAACAAGGAGTTTCTAGTTTCATTGTCATATTCTATATGTGTTGAAAATTGTTAATTATATCATTTTAAACTTCCATACATTCAGCTGCACTGTTTGTCTTAATTATCAGTTGAAGAAATATTTTAAAAGCACACAGATTTTGAGATAAAAATAGAAGAACTATTCTTCCCAGCAAATATGAAAATTACAATACTGGAAAATAAAAATACACAAAATCAAGGAGACATGATTCCTCTAATAATGAAAAATACTTCCACACCACAACTTTAATGAGAAGATTTGAAACACTTGAGAAGCCAAAAAATTTCAATGTATGGTTTCATAAATGAACATTAATTTTTGTAAAGATGCAAATAAACAAGTAAATAAGTCAATTCAATATTATGAATCCAGCAAAGAGATTCTAATTTTTAAAAAGAAAGAATTAGTTTCAAAACTATTTTATTAGTTTATGTTCATCATATTCATTGCATTTCATTTTGACATTTTCATACATGTACATAACCTGTTTCAATCATATTCACACTATTACTACCTCTGGTCCCCCTCCAAATTCTGCTTCTCACCATCCTTGTTGCAACATATCCCCTTCTAATTTCACCTCTTTTTTGAGTTTTTTTATTTTATTTGATGACCCAATAGATTTCATTAGGGTCACATACAGTATCATAGGTATTTGATTAGACATGGACACATTCCCAGTGTCTATACCACTGAAGAAAATGCCTCCCTTGCCTACATCAAACATGCATTGCTACAGAAATAAGCTCTCTAAATGATCTTGATGCTTATTTAAAGAAAAATGTCCAACACTTGTTGACAGAAACAATATAGACATGAGGAGATTGACCAGTACGCCTTTGAAAAATCAATGTGTTGTTGGGGAGCATAATGGAGAAAATTTAAAACTTCTAAATTCAAAAAAAAGTGAAACTACATTACACTAGATTCATTGAAATGCATTTTGGAGAAGTTTATTACTGCAAGTGTGACATTAAAAAGTCAAAAAAAATCTGAGATTCATTACTAAATTATATACCTTAAGGCCAGGGAGAACCAAGAATGAGCTTAATCAAAAATTAAAAGAAAGAAAACTAATAGTGAAAATTAATGAAATGTGTGTGGGGGTGAGTCCTGAGTTTTGAAACTAGTAAGACAAAAGAAGAATTCTTAGAGGGAATAAGAAAGCAAAATGTGGGATGGGGAGATGACTCAATGGTTAAAAGTGCTTGTTTGCAAAGCCTGATGATCTGGGTTCAATTCCCCAGTGTCCTCAAAGCCAGATGCACAAAGTCGCTCATACATCTGAAGTTAGTTTGCGAGAGGAACTGGCATGCCTGTTCTCATCCTGTCTCTCTGCCTATGTCTCAGTCTGTCTGCCTGCCTTTCTCTGTATTTCCTCTCTCTCTGTCTCTTTCTATCTCTTTCTTTTCTCTCTCTCTCTCTTTTTCTCTCTCTGTTTTCAAATGAAAAAAAAAGAGAAAGCAAAAAGGATAATAGAGTGTGTGTGGTATATATTGTGAATGAAAGGGGACTAGCAAGAGACGGGCAAGAGGCTCAGGAGGGCAGAAGACCAGAGAAGATAGAAAAAAAAACAAAATCTGTGGGAAAATTCCATAATGAAAACCATTACTAAATACATTAATATGAACATGAAAAAAAGCACTTCCAAACATTAAGGAAAGAATTGTCATTTTGACAGGCATTGACAAATTTGGTCAAAGAAAAAGGGCGAAGATGAAAATTAATAAGAAATTTGCAATTGGGGTCATTACAATCGAAACCACTGAAATTGATAAAATTGCAAAGAAATACTTTGAAAATGTACTTTTTTTAGTACTTGGGAAGTCTAGAAGAAAAGATTAGCACATATTATATGTCAAAATTGAACCATGATAACAATAAAAACTCATGTATATTAGTGTGACAGTCTCATGAGAATTGCAGGGCATCAAGGACTCTATGGGGCTTCTGGTTCAAGATGGCTGAGTAGCAGACACACTGTGTTACTTAGGGAACAAGGGTCAGGGTTTTCAGCAGGGATCTAGGTCGTGCACTTAAGCTGCGGCCACGCTCTGAGCTCCAGATACTCCCGACACAGGATCCTCATGACTGGAAGACGCCAACAAGGACCAGCGCTCGCTGGAGGCAGTGAGTCTGGAGCCAGTAGGCCCCAGTACTGGAGCAGCCTCAGCTGGCCTGCTCCTGTGGCTTTCCAGAGGCCTCTGCCGGGTCACCTTGGGTTTCTTCCCTGACCCTCCCACCCCTGTGCCTCCCGTTTTTCCCTTCCCTCCCCGGCCCTTGAGGGTCTTTCCTTTTCAACTTTTTTTTCTTTTCTTTGTTTTTATTTTTTTTAATCCTGCCCCCCCCATGAGGCTTATCCTCCAAAGCCCTGCTCCCCAGCCTCTGGGTCACTGAGCGGGTCTGCACCACCCCCTTACTGGTTTATTTCCTTTTAACATTTTTTTTCCTTTTTCTTCAACCCGCCCATGGGGCTTATCCTCCAAAGCCCCACCCTCCAGCCTCTGTGTCTCCCATGATTTTGCCCTGCCACCGCACCTCGCCCCAACACTTGCTGGTTTATTTCCTTTTAACATTTTTTCCCCTTTGGCTTTTTATTCCCCTACCTGCCCACAGGGTTTAAACTCTGCAGCCCCCCCCCCCCGCATCATCCCGTGGATCTGACCTGCCCCCCAATGCACCATGCCCTGCCCCCTTGCGGGTTTATTGCCTTTTAACTTTTTGTTGTTGTTTTTGTTGTTGTATTAGTAGTTTTTTTTTCTTTCAACAAATGTTGCTGGACAAATTGGATAAACACATGTACAGAAATGAAAATAGACCCACTCCTTTCACCATACACAAAGATCAACTCCAAATGGATTAGCGACCTCAATATTAACCATATAACCCTAAACACCCTGGAAGAAAAAATAGGAGGAACCCTACATGGGATAAGAATAGGGAATAAGTTCCTGAGCAAATCTTCAGTAGCCCAGGAAGTGCAATAGTCACTTAACCAATGGGACCTGATAAGGCTCAAAAGCTTCTGTACAGACAAAAATATGGTTCTCAGAGTCAATAGACCCCCTTCAAACTGGGAGATGATTTTGCCAGCCACAACTCAGTCAGAGGCCTAATTTCTAGAACCTACAGAGAACTCAAAAACATTAATAACAAAAACCCAAACTGCTGGCTCACAAAATAGGGCACTGATCTCAACAGAGAATTCAGAGAGGAGGAAACACAAATGGCAAATTCTCACTTAAGAAAGTGTACATCATCCTTAATCATTAGGGAAATGCAAACCAAAACTGCAATGAGATTCCACATTTCTACAGTCAGAATGGCAATCATAAAGAAAACCAGCAACAATCATTGCTGGTGAGGATGTGGGGAAAAAGGAACCCTCATTGACTGCTGGTGGGATTGCAAACTTGTTCAACTGTTATGGAAAGCAGTGTGGAGACTTCTAGACAGAATGGACATAGAACTACCAATGGACCCAGCTATCCCTCTACTAGGCATCTACCCGCAAGATGCCACATCTCGATGCAGAAAATTTTGTACAACTATATTTATAGCAGCTCAATTCATAATAGCCAAGAATTGGAATCAACCCACATGCCCACCCATGGAAGATTGGACAGTTAATCTGTGGTACATTTACACGATGAAATTTTACTCAGCTGAGAGGAAAAATGACATATCGAAATTTAGGAAAAAGTGGTCTGACTTCGAGCAGATCTTACGAAGCGAACACTCAAAAGAACAGAGAATTGAATGCAGCATATTCTCGCTCATATGCAGTCCTTAACCAGGATAACTGTAAACTCTATGCAGACTAGTAGAAAGAAGTGAGAGGTTATGAATGAGGGGTAAGGGATGGGGCAAGGGGAATGGCTCAAGCATGAGGCTAAACCAAATTATGTTTAAAAACATAAAATCCTCAAGCGCATACTGTAACCTAATGTGCAAGTAGTGGGCGCTGACTGGCAAGAGAGGCCATGAGTCGTAGGGGAGAGAGTCTAAGCTTGTGAATAATTGATCAGTCTGACAACCCCTGTCCTTCCTTCACTTAGCTGTTGACCAAAGTGACCCATGAGGTTCCAAAAACAAAACTGAATTGTGTCAAAGCCCTTGAATGCCCTCCCCAGGCCTGAAGCAAATCCCTGTTGCTGAAGAAACCACAGAATGCCATTGATCAGCATCGAGAGACCCTTCGAGGTCTGGAATGGTAACCAGCCCCAAGATGGCAGCTAGTGCAGTGCTGGAAGACACTACACAAGCTGCCAGGGGAGGCTGATCAACAACAGCTGGAGTAAACAGACCACTGACATGAAACACAGTCTGCGGCCATGAGTAGGCTGACCACACCGCCTATTGGGAGAGAACAGCAAACCAAGAAAGAAACACTTGTGTAATGGAGGAGCCTGGGCCTGGGGGAACAATCAACAGCTTTTAAATATGGCCAAATATTCTACTTAGTGAGGGGGAGCCCTTGACTGGAACTGGGGATTCAGGGCGATAGGCACCGGATCTCGTACTCTTGGGCTCACAAGAAAAGATGCGTTATGGGAGTGATTGATGGGGAGGCTACTAAAAATAGAATCTAGGTAATCTAGAATTGTGTGTATTTGTTAACCTGTACTGATCTCACTCTCTGATGGAGATTGTATTTGTATTTTTCAGGATGCAGCTAGAGAGCTGTGGCCCATCTAACCCTACCATCAGACCATAGACCGATAGCTGAGATCCTGGCAAGAGATGAGCCACCACAGTCATATCGTGGAGGATCCATATGGAATCCAGCAGAGAATGACAGGATGAACAAGGGACCCACAGCCACAGCCATTCAATCAACACAGGATAAGCCAGGGTGACAGCAACCAACAATTTTAAACAAAAAGACCCCTAAGCGCACAACATTAAAGCAGCCTTAATACTCACCACGACTCTGGGAACTGAGTGGAAGAGGGGGCATAAAGATTTTGAGAGCCGTGGTGGGGGAGACTATCTAGAGGCATGGCACCCCTCAGTAACAGCACACTTGGGCCAGGAGGACCGGGCTGAGTACTAGGCTATCCATGCTCCCATGCCACAAGGACTGATCCAGACGGCCTACGGAGGAGGATATCCTGATGATTGGGGATGGGGAGGGGCCATTGGGGAATTGGGGATAACAACTCATTGTGTACCCACTAAATAATATAATTCATTATGGACAATATGTATATATGCATATATATATATATATATATATATATATATATATATGTGTGTGTGTGTGTGTGTGTGTGTATTCTATGGGTAGGTAGAACAGAGACATTCTTGTTATATTCTGGCAAAGCATCTGGGTGAGTTCTACTCAGGCTCTGAAAATCTGAATGAAGATACTTTTGAAAGGACTGTACTAAATTGTTTGCTGGTGCAGATGTCAAGAGAGCATGACATGGCATGTTTTTAGCCAGGCCTACAGTGAGAGAGAATGGTAAGCAGGACAATAGGAAGATGATTCACACTAGTGATGAAAAAAATATCAGGAAGCCAGTGAAATTGCAGACAAGGCCTAATAAAGAAAGAAGCCCTAAGGTTAAAGAGGCTAGTATCATTAAATAGAAGCATCTCACTTTTCTTTGGGACAATAGGAAATATTCTAAATTTTAAGAGTATCCATGGTATCTTCTCCAACCAGGAAGGGTTTTTTCAGTCTCAACCCAAAAGACAGACAGTGGTTGAGCACTGTGGAAGGCCAACTGCATTTTGAGCAGAGGTTGGTGTCATCATCTGTGTGGTGCTAGTCTTGTAAGCATTCAAATGAATTTAACAGTCGTGTGTGTGTGTGTGTGTGTGTGTGTGTGTGTGTGTGTGTGTGTGTGTGTGTGTGTATGTGTGGTAGTACTCTGATATTATATATTATCAGAAATAATGGATGATGACTATTATTTAGAAAATAATTAAATCAAGTCTGTGAATCCTGTTTCAGAAACTTGTTCATTTTACTGCACATTGTAACTTTAGAAAGCCCTGACCAGTCTAACAACAGAAAAGGGCCAATTTTCAAATTTTACTTTTCAGCTGTCCCAGGGCTTCTGCTACTAGAAATCTTTCTAATGTTACAGAAATATTGAAACATTCATTTAAACTTGGTAAAGTTAAAAGGAAAGTTTATGTGAGATCTTGCTGCATACATTTGTCTACATATTTTCTGGACATTAAAAGCAGATTAACTCTGTAAATGTTCTCTACTTTCAATGTAGGTTTGCCCTTAAATACACCAAATGAGGGCGGTAGAGATGGCTCAGCAGTTAAGGCACTTGCCTCCAGTGCCTAAGGCCCCGGGTTCAATTTCCCAGTACCCACATAAGCCAGACCCACAAGTCTTTCTCTCTCTCTCTCTCTCTCTCTCTCTCTCTCTCTCTCTCTCTCTCTCTCTCTCTCTCTCTCTCTCTCTCTCTCTCTCTCTCTCTCTCTCTCTCTCTCTCTCCCCTTGAAAATGAATAAATAAAATATTTTAAAAAATAGACCAAATGAAAGTATGTATAGCATGTATAAGATTAAAGCAACAGAATGTATTCTCAGAATCTTGTGGATTCAAAAGTTATTTTATTTTAGTGTATTGATAACATCATCTTAAAAGAAAATGAGAGTGTACAATTAAATATACTAACAGTGGCGGCTTCAGACCCACACAGGGAAAAAGCAAGTGTCACATAAGACATCTAGAACTTGAGACATTGCTGAGAGTAATAATTTCCTGAATCAGTAACCAAGAAAAATGTGGTGGTTTCTTAAGCAAAAAATATACAATTATTATTAAGCAATGCTATATGCCTAAAAGAATTTAATCAGAAATCCAAACAAATACACATATGTCAACATTCATGGCAGGATAATTCATAGTAGTCAAAATGACAGAATCAACCACATTGTCTCTAAGTAGAGAATGTATAAACAAAGTGTGGTATAAATATATGATGGAATATCAAGAGTAAAGTTATTTAACTATTATGCCATGGATAAGATTTCAAATACCATGCTAAGTGTAACAACATATAACAAAAGAATGACTATTATTTGAAATATTAAGAATAGAAATAGTCATCATCATAGAGATTAGAATAGATGTTTCCAGAAATGAATGGGAGGAATGGGGAGTCATTTAGCAAAAGCTTCTCCATTTGGGGTGATGAAAAATTTTTATGTCCATATGGTGGTGGTTTGCTTCATATTGTGAATGTCATTAATGCTACTGATGCATTCACTTTTATAACTGAGTATGAATAGAGAACTGGTTTGCAGAATGTAGAATGTGAAATAAAATATAGATGAAGCTACCGGAAATTAGTCATGAAAAAAATCTTACGATAAAATAAGTTCTGACACAAAAGAAATAAAATACTCCCATCCCCAACAAGATCAATGGAAGTAGATCACTAGGCTCAGTGACAAGAACCACAGAGTCTGGCTTATACATGCAGTCTACACTTTCACAGATATGGACAGATTCAGTATGCACACCAAGGTAGGACCCCAGTGGGGAGGAGACAGGGAGGAAGGAAACAGGGACACCTTCACAAGATTTGCTCATACCATGTATATACTTATTTATAATAAATATATAAATTTTAAGAGAAAAAATAAAAATAAAAACAGCAAGATTAACAAAAAAGAACATCAATGATCAGAGATGCCAAGGCGAGGAAGGGATTCAGGAAGATAGATCAATGGATTCAATTTTCCAGTTAGATCAAAGTTCTACTGTGCACAGTAGTTTGAAGATAGATAGCATGAATGTGTAAAAAGCTAGAAGAAATAATTTTTAATTTCATCAATATAAATAGCAATACATGCAAGAGGAGATGGCTACAATGACCAAATTTAAACATTGCTATCTATCTATCATCTATCTATCATCTATCTATCAATCATCAATTTTCATATATATTCCCCATAACTATGTACAGCCCTACTTATGGTTTTATATATCAGGAGATATATATATATATATATATATATATATATATATATATTGATTTTTCAGGGTAGGATCTCACTCTAGCCCAGGCTGACCTGGAACTCACTATGTTTTCTCAGAGCGGCCTTGAACTCATGTGATCCTCCTACCTCTGCCTCTAGAGTCCTGGGATTAAAGTTGTGTGCCACCATTCTGAACTAGTTAGAATATTTTTAAATGAAGCAAAAGAAAGGGACTTATAAAATAGATTTTATCATAGACATGAGTTTTATAATTCTGATTCTACTAATCTTATCTGAGGATGACATCCTTTCTTTTGGGGTCATCAGTTTTCCCATGGCTATTCACTTAGCAAAATGAAAGCTGGTCTTATTTCAGTTTTCAGGTATGCACAGGGGTTAGAAAAGAATGATTACTTTAATGGCATAAGCATTGTTAGTACTTTGAAGATGGAAATATAGTTTGGCTTCCCTTAGACAAATAAACCCAATGAGAATTAACAGATTCACAAAGACACTCAATGCATTTGGCAAGTCCAGGTCTCCCAAGGAAAGGAGTCTGTAGACCAGTCACCACAAAATGTCCATGTGTTGTTCATTTTCCCCAGAGACATGGCAGATACACTCCTTACAGAGGATGATGAATGCTTGCTGATATAAAATCAAGACAGCATATTCTGTCTCTCTTGAATACTAGATAGAACCTAGAAGACTGGTTCACCAGGACACTGTTCTTTAGAACAGGTAAGCACAGAATTCTACTGTACTATCAAGTGTATATTGAATAGTAAAAAATGAAAATATAATATAGGGCTATGAAGAATGGAAGGAATTTAATATTTTAAAAGATGAGTTTGCCAGATGCTGTCTGATTAATGAAATTTCAATGTTGTACCTAGTTTATGAAATCCTTCACAATTCTCATTTATTTATAAATTTACTGGTGGCTACATCAGATATATTTCTTACTAAGCAGGAATATCAGTGTATCTTCAGTGGCTTTAGGGCTTGTCCATTTGGTACAAAACTGACAGAGAGCAGGTAGTGATTAATTAATTTTATGCAAATCAATAGGCCCTTATTGCATTTTCCTAACAGGATGAACTACAAGATTAGGTTCATAAAGTTTATAGAATATTCCCAAAAGCCAGACACTCAAGATTCAAAACAACAATGCTATTCATATGATATTGTTTTGCTTTCCATTATGTCCAGGAAAAATAAATGGTAAGGCAATGGCTCCCACACTCACCTGGGTGAAGTTCCCTTAGAGGACTAAACTATTATTTGTATTAATCAACAAAATAAATAAATAACATAAAGCAGTCTATATACTAAAAGACATATATTTTATTTATGCATGTATTCATTTATTTATTTAACAAAGACTGTAGTCTTATATGACCTCTCCTCTGTAGGATGCAGTTGCTGGTGATTTATTTTTCAGAGATTGTAGGAGTCCTGATAGAATTCCAGGCCAGAGGAGTGGTAAAATCTCAAGCGCAATATTGCTTTCTGGGAGAAAGAAATCGTTGTTATTGATTCTAAGATGAGATGAATTTCGCATTGGTGATAAGGAGGAAAACAACCTTTATAAATTGATTCTGATGTGTTTATAAGAAAGGTGACCCAGTCATCAGCCCCAGCTTCTGATCCCTTCTCTATGTGGGAAAGAATCCCAGGTAAATTCAGATTTGGAAATGGTTTGGGAAGATTTACTTTAACATCTAGTACTGATTTAAAGCCAAGATGCTTCTTATAAAAGGGACGTGACATACTTAAAACCATTGAGTTAGGATGTATTTACAGCCCACTGAAAGAGACTTAGTTTGGTATAATTGCCTAAAAAGTTCAGTTTTTAAAATATGTAATTAAAAATGACATTATATGTTTTATTACTGTGGAAACCAAATGTGTTTCTCTTAGATTCATAAGTTAGGATACACAAAATTGAACATAATAAATTGAAGTGATTCAGTTATAATTTTTGAAATAAGTATCATATGAAGTTTACATGAGGATAAAAAGTGAACAAAAGCCGGGCATGGTGGTGATCGCCTTTAATCCCAGCATTTGGGAGGCAGTGGTAGGAGGATCACCAAGAGTTCAAGGCCACCCTGAAACTACATAGTGAATTCCAGGTCAGCCTGGGCTAGAGTGAGACCCTATGTTGAAAAATTAAAAAAAAATAAAAAAAGAATTAAATGATAGCTAATTTTGCAATACAGTTTTTATTTGTCATGATGATTGGGTATAATAATAGAATTTTATCATGATAATTATATAATTAGATATAAGTTATAATTATAGAAATCTGCAATTATCATTTTGAAATAATTTTAGCTTATTTGAAATATCCAGAAATAACCTATTAATATTCATATTAATAGAGCCAATTGTTTTTCTGTTTATTCTTTTTTGTTTGTGTTTTACTTTTGATCTGAGAAAATATTCTTACATTGTAATTTTAAAACATATCAATATGCTGTCTAAAGAATGTGAAGGAGGGGGCTGGAGAAATAGTTCTGTTTATAAAGTGTTTCTGCTTGAGCAAGCCTGAGAACCTAAATTCAATTTCCAGAACCCAAAAAAATATGCCAGAAACAGTGGTGCTTGAGATTTTCCCACTCCTCTGTCCTGGAATTTCATCATTACTCCTACAGTCTCTGAAAAAAATTCACCAGCAATTTCACCTACAGAGGAGACAGGAAGTTCTAGGTTCTCTTTAGTCAGAAATTCCAGCCTAATTGTTATTAACATACAAATCTAGTAACACAAAAATATGAATCCCATTACCTAATGATAATGAAAAGCAAGAGGTTATACTAAGAGTAATGAATATAAGTAAGCTGGAGTTATTAAGACTGGCAATGTTAGGGACTGGAAAAATACTGTAAGCTTGCAGGAGTGTCAAGTAAAAAACGTGATCTGTGTACCTACGTTTATTAAAAGCTGAATAAAACAGCTTGTTAAGACATTGAGAGAGATTTAAAATACAAACAATATCTATTATTATTATCCTAAGATTGTTTTTGATGTTGTAAACATGATTCTTTATTAAAAATTAAGAAAATTTTTAGAAAAAAATAGGCAAGAGTGAAGCCATGTCCAAATACCTTGTGATTTTAAATACATAAGTTGATCTTTCACACACATTTCTAAACAAGATACATTTAGGACCTAAATAACTCATGTATTTTGCTGTATAGGTTTGAATTTAAGTATTTTAACTTTTAATGTTTTATGCATATTTCTCAACAATAAACAGATTTTTATTCTGAAAAATCTTCTATATTTTTTAGGAACCAAAAGATATTGACCAGAACTAGTGTTTTCAAAATAGTGATGAAAATCCCTGTTGGAAAGACTTCTTAAAGAAAAATGAAATGTATATATTCTTCAATCTCTGCAACATTTTCCACATAGGCTGCTGACTGCAAGTGTCTGATATGAGCTGTATACTTACATGTATTTCACACTGATTTATGATTTATAGAATTTCAGGAAGCTACAGATATCTCTGGACCATGAATTATAGGAATAATATCACAGAATTTATTCTTTTAGGACTTTCTGGAGTAAAGGAGATAGAGATAATCTGCTTTTTATTGTTTTTACTTTGTTACATTGCAATTTTGATTGGTAACCTCCTCATCATGGTTTCTATAACTTGTAGCAAACTTATCCATCAGCCCATGTATTTCTTCCTGAGTTACCTTTCTCTCTCAGACCTGTGTTACACGTCTACTGTGACCCCCAAGCTGATCATTGACTTGCTAGCAAAGAAGAAGTCCATTTCCTACAACGGCTGCATGACTCAGCTGTTTACCATGCACTTCTTTGGAGGCATTGAGGTGTTCATCCTCACAGGAATGGCCTATGACCGCTATGTGGCCATCTGCAAGCCCTTGCACTACACTGTCATCATGAGCAGACAGAGGTGTGATGTCATGATTGCTGCTTCCTGTGCCGGGGGATTCCTTCATTCCTTTGGTCAGTTTCTCCTGGCCATCTTCTTACCCTATTGTGGCCCCAATGAAATTGATCACTACTTCTGTGATGTATACCCTCTGTTGAAACTGGCCTGCACTGACACCAGCAAAATTGGTGTGTTGGTCATTGCTAATTCTGGCCTGATGGGTTTGGTGACTTTTGTGGTCCTCTTAGTATCCTATGCTGTGATCTTGTATACCGTCAGGTCTTACTCTGCAGAGAACCGCCACAAAGCTCTCTCCACCTGCAGTTCACACATCACTGTGGTGGTCCTCTTTTTTGCTCCTTTACTGTTTATTTACATTCGACCAGCAAAGACTTTACCAGAAGACAAAATATTTGCACTCTTTTATACAATCTTTGCACCTATGCTCAACCCTCTGATCTATACACTCAGAAACATGGAGATGAAGAATGCCATAAAGCGACTCTGGCACCACATCCTAGGAAGTGTAAAAAAATAGAAAGACAAAAAAGGGGGGGCTGGAGAGATGGCTCAGTGGTTAAGGCAGTTGCCTCCAGGGCCTAAGGCTCCGGGTTCAATTCTCCAGTACCCACATAAGCCAGACCCACAAGGTGGTGGCCCTGGTGCATTCTCTCTCTCTCTCTCTCTCTCTCTCTCTCTCTCTCTCTCTCTCTCTCTCTCTCTCTGCTTGAAAATGAATGAATAAAATATTTTTAAAAAATAGAAAGACACTTCTGCCTTCTACAGCTTCATGAAGATGTTTCTGCCCAAAATTTTAACAGGTGAACCAGGTGCCTGCGTGCGTGCTGTACCTGGTGACATTGGACCGTCATCTAGGGGAAAAAGTTTGCTATCCTCTGGATTGAGCCAGGCCTCTTGCAGTCCTTATTTTCTGATTATTTTGCTTTTACACATCTCCCTGACTGTATTGATACCTTTGCCTCTTATCTATTTTTCCTTTTCTATCTATGGTGTGTGTCACCGAAGTGAACACTGAGCTCTTTATCACTGCATTTGGTGAAGTCATTTCCCAAAAAAATAATTAAGGGCTGGAGAGATGGCTCAGCAGTTAAGGTACTGGCCTGAAAAGCTTAATGAGCCAGGTTTAATTGGTTTGATTCCCCAGTACCTCTGTAAGGATACATAATTAAGCATGCATCTGCAGTTTGTTTGCAGCAGCTGGTGGCCCTAGCAGGCCCATTCATTAATTCATTCTTTCTCTCTCTCTCTCTCTCTCTCTCTCTCTCTCTCTCTCTCTCTCTCTCTCTCTCTCTCTCTCTCCTTTTAAATATAAATAAATAAGGACTGGAGATATAGCTCCGTAGCCTGCAAAACCTAATGACATGAGTTTGATACCCAGTGCCCTTGTAAAGCCAGATGTACAAAAGGAGCACATTTGTCTGGAGTCCATTTGCAGTGGTTTAAAAAAAAACTCTAATTTGTACCTCCACCACCAGAGAATATTCTGAAATATCAATTTTATTGGTAACAAACAATGTTTCTCAAATGCCTCACCTTCTACTCTTTATTTTTTTTCCAGCACAATCACACTTTCCCAAGGTAAAAATCTCTTTTTGTTATGAGGTACTTCCTTCCTAGCTCTGTCCCTTTGTAACACAATTGTTTTTTCTCAACTGATTTTTGGCAGTTTCCCTGAAATTCCTGAGTAGAGGGGGAACAGGAAACATGACGGAGAAAGCATCAGAGCAAGGAGCCACCCTTTTATGCGCAACAAACGTCATCTGTGGTGTGAGGCACAGAAATGCTTTGAATTAGCTGCACCTCCGTTTCAGAAAGTGGATATTTATTGTTGGAAAAAAACTACTTTGCAATTTCTATTGAAATTTTCTCTTAGAATAAAAGGTTGAAAATATTAACATATGGAGTGGAGTGCAGTAGTCATTGGGAAATCCTATTCATACCCTTTTTAATACCCTTTGTCCCCACATGGGATCCCTGCTTCCATCTCCCATGGACATCTCTTCATCAGTTTCCCTCTCCATATTGGATGCCTGACATCATCTAAAATACCACAGGACAAACGGCTAGGGAGTCTGTAGACTTTGGGAGTGTCCTGACTTGGCTCTTATTGAGATGACATTCCTCTGATATGTCAGTAGGAGCTGAATTGTATTTATGCATCAAATTATATTTAATTGATAAAAGAAAATGGCAAGGGCTATCACCTCTGCCCCCAGAAATGCAAGTGACTGCTGCTTTATGTGTTTTCCAATTATGCCCCTCTTTCTTTATCCACTTGTAACTTTATCTTGGCACTTCTCAGACCTTAAATGTATAGAAGTCTCATCTTTTCTGAGCTGAAGACAATGTCTTATTAGCCTCTCTATTAAATACTGACTTACAATCTTTTATATAAGTTCATGTACTATTTGAAAAAGAATCATAAATTTTAAAATTTACCTTTTACAATAAACATATTTCTCTCATCTGAAACAAAACTGTCTTCCCCACTTCTTACCCTTCTCAACTTTAATTCTGATTCCTCTTCCTGTGCTCAGTGTTTGTACTTTCCATTCTGAAAATTTGTTGTATGAAACAGTCACAGCCAGACACTGTGTTGATACTAATCTATCAAAGTGGTCAATGGCATTAAATCACATATGTCCAAGACTTTGCAGAGTTAATCCCATTTTTCCCAATACATTTACATTTAAATTGACTTTTAGGTAAGCATACTCTTTTATCTGTCCTGCTAAGTAAATTAAAACTATCTCACTTTCTTTACCTGGCTCCCACTCAGCTGAACATTTTTAAAAAATGTTTTATTTATTCATTTTCAAGGAGAGAGAGAGGGAGAGGGAGAGGGGGAGGGAGGGAGAGAGAGACAGAGAGAGAGACAGAGAGAGAGAGAGAGAGAGAGAGAGAGAGAGAGAGAGAGAGAGAGAGAGAGAGAGGAGCCAGGACCACCACCTTGTGGGTCTGCCTGATGTGGGTATTGGGAATTGAACCTGAGGCCTTAGGCACTGGAGGCAAGTGCCTTAACCAATGAGCCATCTCTCCAACCCTAGCTGAACATTTTTGAAAACATTTGAATATTGTACACCGTTTTATTATTTTTAACCTTGGTTCTTTAATAAAGTTTAATGTTTTAAATTATTTCCTATATAAAATCACTCAATAAATTTTGACTCAGAACTCTTGTTTGAACTCAAAACTGCTAATTTTCTCAATGAATTATTTTTCAATCTCCCCCAATCCTGCCTTACTATGAACTTGATTTTTTTCCCTTTTATTTCCAACTGAATTGCATCGAAGCCAACACCTAAAGCATGGCCCTGCCTATTTGATGTAATTTGGACCACTGTAATCATTTCAATTAATTTAAGATTCCTTCATTCTAACCAAAATTACTAGACAGTCCTCTACCTTTTAAACTTCTTATTGTACATTCCTTGTGAGTATCTAGTTTGTTCTGATAGTTATATATCCTGATAACTCGTATTCATCTCTTTATTCAATGTCAGTTCCTCAGGGAATTTTTTCCCTCCTGGTCAATCTATTAATTTAAAGATTATGTCCCATCAGTCAGTAAGCAAAACCACTAATGCCCCATGCTAATCCTCAGAACCTTCTCACTTCTTGGTCCCTCTGATCCAATAAACAGGGCATCACCCAGACCTTGGCCTGCCTCAGGAACAGGAGATAATGCCGCCCACCTGCTGGGTCTCTGTCTGGAGGGAGACACTGCCCTTCCTGATGCTGAGAACTGACCACCTGGTCCCCTTCCCCCCAAGCTGAACATTCACCTTAAAAGCTGGATCTTGATCTGGACTTTCACTTTCTTCCTTTTTGGGAGCTAGCCTGGATCTCGGGGTCCCTTTCCTCCTATTAAAAACCTTTCCTTTCAGAGCGGTCTCCCTGGTGGTCATTTCCATTTTAACACTCCTCATTAACAGCGCCCCTACTTCTTCTCCAATCTAGGACACCTGGCTACGCTAGCCCTTCTGGGTCAGCGCCTTGAGTCCATGAACAATCAGATTTCTCCATTACACAAAATCCATTCTGATTAGCTATAAAGGGCTTTGGTGTGTGTAATCACTCTCTTAGAAACCTTTTATGTAAATTAATCAAGGATATATCAGAAGACCACATTGTTCTTTATTTAAACAATTTAAGGTATTTTATTTGAATTTGTATTGTATTTACGTTTTAGTAATTTTATTCAATTTTTGATTGGCATTTAAAGTTATGGGTTTCATTATGTTTCCATGCATACTTGTCATTGTATCTTGTTCATATTCACCCCATTACCTTCCTTTTT
>PVHP010032995.1:0-20000 GCA_004024765.1 Zapus hudsonius | reverse complement strand
CTCCCCCCCCCCTCAGGTCTGGGGTCCTTGGACTGAGTGTCCATATGGTCCCTAAAGGCCAAGAAAAAGATCCTGGGCAGCAATTCACAGGGACTCTGTCACCTTTCAGAGCAATTGCATGTGTTCTGAAATGCGAGCTACATTCCGTGGTGGAGGGAAGCTTCAGTGCCAAGCATTTGATGGACTTCCAGCGAAGAGCTCCTGGCAGCAGCCTGCCCCTCAGCCAGCCACTGCCCAAGGCCTCCTGAGATCCATGGTGTCCCAAGAGCCACACTTGGGCTCCCAGCCCTGCTCTGTCTCCCGGTGTCAGGCCAGCACTGGAGCTACATGGGCACCATCCTCGCCTACTGTCCCAGGAACCCCTTCTGCATTTGTTGGGAATTTCTGCAGTCTTTTATCCAAATGAGGTTGGGGAGAATGGGGCACAGGAGACAGAGAACAGAGCCAGTGTTGTGCACACCTGGCAAGAGGATCAGGAATTCAAGGTCAGCCTTGGCTACATAATGAGTTCAAAGCCATCCTAGGCTTTATGAAACCTTGTCTCAAAAAAAAAAAAAAGTGTGTGTGAGAGAGAGAGAATAGCTCTGAGTCTTCTGTCCCCACACCTTCACCCCTTCTAAGGTCATCCTGCACCCATTCACATGGAACACAGCCCCTGCCACAAGGCACTGTGCTGGCCTGTCACTGTCGGCTAGTGTGTCCATCCCAGCACAGTGGGTCACCAGGCAATAGAGGCCAGCCATGGCCACTCTCATCTAGAAGCAAGATGCTAGTAGAGAACACTGCTAATACAGAGCAGTGTTTAAGAACATAGAATTACTAATAACATACGCAAAAGACTTGCAGCAGTGCCTAGCACATAGAAATCAAGAATACAGGCTCTGAAGATTACTAGAACTTGGCTACCGGTTCTGTCCCTTTCTAGCTCAGTGACTTTGGCCCCAGTTAGTTGCTTTTTGCCTCAGTTTTCTCATCTGTACAGGACGGGGAGGAGTGATACTAGTGCCCCGAACAGTTAAAAGATTAGGCACATTGATATTGGCAAAGGGCTAGATCAATACCTGGAACTATATTTCTACTATCATTATTATTAAGCTGTTCTTTCTCAGCCATGACCCTGATTTCAGGAGAGATGTCATCAAAGCCCTCATTTTCCAGGCCAGAAGCTGCCTCTGCTGAGGGTGTGGAGCCAGTAGGGGAGTCCATTGGGGAGTGATCTCACTTGGCCCTGGGGTAGGAATGGAACAAAACCAGTTTGCCTGGAGGGTCTTCCTTTGCACTCTGAAGGGAGTCTGGGGCCATCCCTGTCCTCAGTGAAGGAAAAGAGTGGCTCCAAGCTCTCTACAGGAGGTCAACCTCACACTTCATAGACGTGATTGATGCCCCAGCTTGTCACTCAGCAGCCCTGTGACCTTATGCACACTGCTCAGCTTTTTAGCCTTCCATTACTACCCTTTACCTCCTAGCAGCACCTGCTGGATTGGAGCAGTTCCCTGGCTTCCTGTCTCTTCTAATCCTCCTCCTCTCTGGGATTTGGGGCCAAAGAGGCTGCTGAGAGCTTTCAGTTGAGGAAGAAATGCTCATTTCATGTCTCCTTCCCCCTCAGGACCAAAAGCTGCAGCTGAGAGTCAATTTGACAAACCCACGTGTCCATTTCACTTCCTCTGTCAGGGTCCCAACCCCAAGGGATGACCTGGCCCTGGAGTGGAGTGTTGGCTGCTGATGCTGGGGGATTTGTGGTTTTGTTTTAATTTAGTGCATGGATATACATAAACTTAAGCTAGTGATATCTTTAAAAGTGAATTTTCAAAAATTTTGAATGAAATGTAGAAATACCAGTTTTTCAATTAGCTTATCTGTAGAAGAGCAATTGCCATGAATTTAACCTTTCTCTATGCATCTACAAATACATCAAAACATTGTTGCACATCTATCAGTTCTACAGTGTGTGTGTGTATGTGTGTGTTTTGGTGGTTCTAGGGATTGAACCTGGGGCCTTATACATGCTAGGCAAGTGTTCTGCTACTGAGCTACATCCCTAGCCTTCTTTTTTGTTTGTTTGTTTGTTTGTTTGTTTGTTTTTCGAGGTAAGGTCTTACTTCTAGCCCAGGCTGACCTGGAACACACTCCTTAGTCCCAGACGGCCTCAAAATCCTGGCAGTCCTTCTACCTCAGTCTCCTGAGTGCTGGGATTAAAGGCATGTACCACCACACCCCGTCTACCTTTTTCTGTTCGTTTCATTTTTATAGAGTTTCACTAAACTGCCCAGGCTGAGTTTGAACTCACTCTGTAGCCCAGGCAGAACTTCACCTCTGGATCTCCCTGTCTTAGGCTCCTGAGCCCCAGGCCCTCTGGTTCTACCATATATATTCTATATAAGACATCTTACTTTTGCATAACTGTGTCCAACACCCTTTCCTGTGGGGACAGTGGAACCTCCTCATTCTAACAGCAGCAGACTTCCATTTGTGCAGCTGGACAGTTCATTTGCCCTCTCCTCCATGGCCTCTCAAGTGTATACAAAGTTTTGCCCTTAATGAATATTATCTGTCTGTGCACATATGTGAACATTTTCTATGAGACAAATGATATTCCCAAGCCAAAGGGTTGCAAGAATTACAATGTATCCTACATGCCATCTCCTTAACCTGTTTCATTTTTATCCATAGCATTAAATATAAATTACATTGCATATTTATTTGTTTGTCATCTACTTTTTCCTCTAAAGTATAACTTTCACAACAGGCACCTTAGGTCTGATTTTCTACTGTTTCCTCAACACCTAGAAGAGTCGAGCACAGAGTAGGTGTCGCGTCCAAGATCGACCAGCAAGAAAGGACACGACCACGAGTTCTTCTCCGCAGCAATTTATTCAAGAAACCTTGCAAGTTACAATCTTACTAGTTATTTCTTCATTCTTCTTTTTCTTCTCTTTTTCTTCTCTTGCGCTCAGGATGTGCAGGAATTTTAAGTCAAACTAACACCTATCAGCATTACATACATATACATTCACAATTGGTCCATATACACGGAAGCATGCCAGGCATTAAGCCATTTCCATACAAGGAGATAATAAATTCTCTGGAATGCACACCACGTGGAGGTAAAGAACAGAGGCCAGCGCCATCTTCTCAGCAGGCACTCAAACAAAGAAAAAGCCCGAGCTGCCTCCAGTAGGTGGGCGTGGCAAGGCTCCGCCCTGGGATGGGGCTGGGCTGCCCCGCCCCCTACCTCACAGGAACGGCTCACTACAAGTAGGAATTCAATAATACATATTGATTAGAATGGACAAAAAGACATATATTTGATTTTGTTTTTGTTGTTTTGTGTACCGTTGAACTCATGGCAATCCTCCTGCCTTAGCCTCCTGAGTGCTGGGTTACAGGTGTGAACGATAAGCCATTTGACATCCATTTCTTTAAATATTTTTATTTATTTATTTGCAAGCAGAGAGAGCTAGAGAGAAGAGACACACACACCCTGGGTGCGCCAGGGCCTCCAACCACTGAAAACTCCAGATGCATGTGCCACTGTGTATCTAGCTTTAGATGGGTTCTGGGGAATTGAACTCAGGCCATTAGGCTTGGCAGGCAAGCACCTTAACCATGATTTAATCATTTCTCTCATAGAAAATGTTCACATATGTGCACAGACACATAATATTCATTAAGGGCAAAACTTTGTATACACCTGAGAGGCCATCAGCAATCTCTCCAGCCTGACATACATTTCCAACTTACTTTCTAAAAGGCTGGTCGATACAACTGGAAGCCTTGGCAACACAGGATATTATCAACTTTTGAATTAATTTCCCCATTTGATAGAAGGAAATGCCATTACTCATTTATACCACTGCTTGACAGACTCCATTCGAGCCACTTGGCCTCTTGCCATTAGACTGATTTGGAATATTGCTTATCTGTGAGGAATGCCCTGCAGGTCACATAGTGCGAGACTGTCACCAGAGATGGGCAGGTGTGAGCAGGAATCAGCCTAGCTGGAGCTGGGGAAGGGCTCTGCACAAAGCAACAGCTGCAGGGCTGATGACAGCCACCACACAAGTGGAGGCCCAAGTTGCTTCCCAGCAGGAATGCTCAGGAGCCACAGGGCTGACCCAGCATCCTGTGAAGGGGGGAGTAAGGAGGCAAAGTCCACAGGCTAAGACAGGCCTGAATCTGGCAGAAGGATCAACAAGCCTGAGATCACCCTCTCCAAGGCTCAGTAAGCATCACTGAAGAAGGGGTGGAGACACTACGAGCTGGAGGATGGAAGGAGTGATGTGGAGCACTGTCTTCCAGACCTGACTAACAGCAGCTGTGGTTGCCGGGATGAGACCTGCACAGCACTGGGCCCATCAATATTCCATCATGGATGGAGAGGTCCACAGGCCTCACCTTTCCCTAAAAGTTATTAGCAGTTAATGACTACTGAAAAGGGAGAAATCATTTTCTTCAGTTATGAAACCACTGCTGGTAAATTGCCCATGGTCAATAAATAATCCCTCATCCATACTAACAACAACAACAACAAAAATCAAAGGTCTTTTTTTTTTTTTTTTTTTTTTTGTGTGTGTGTGTGTGTATAGGGTCTCACTGTAGCCCAGGCTGACCTGTAATCTACTATATAGTCTCAGACTGGCCTCAAACTCACAGCAATCCTCCTACCTTGGCCTCTGATCGCTTGGATTAAAGGTGTGCACCACCACACCTGGAAAGATATCGAAGTTTAAGGGGGACTAGTTGGGAACAAGAGGGGACACAAAGAAAGGTAATGAGGAGGCATACATGATCAAAATCCACTATAAGCATGTGAAAACCTGTCAAACTTAATATTTTTTAAAAAGAAAAGAGGGCTGTCAAGGAGGCTCAGCAGTTAAAAGCACTTGCTTGCAAAGCCTGACAGCCTAGGTTTGATTCTCTAGAACCCACATAAAGCCAGATACACACAGTGGCACACGCATCTAGAGTTCATTCACAGTGGCAGGAGGGTCTGACACACCCATTCTCTCTCTGCTCACAGATAAATCAAATAATTTTAAAAAGAAAAGAAACATCCCTGACAGCCATGGAGTCCCTGGTCTTTACCTTCTTCTCTCTCTGGGTGATCTGGTGTTGCCACATGAAACTTAAAGCCTTATTCCCATTCTATTCCACCATGTCTGATCCATTTATAGGGTCTCCCAGCCTAGCCAACTGTTCAGGGTTCTGGTCTTCACAGTAGAAACATGAGTGACCCGCATCTCCTCAGTGTGACTACAGGGAACTCCTGCCAGTGCTCCTGCCACAGAATCCACTGGTCCCCAGACTGGACAGGACCTAGGCAACTGGTTTGGTTTCTTGAACCCATCTATAGCACAGGGAGAGTCAGAACTTTCTAGTACAAAGGAGACTAAAGAGGTCTATGAATATGTGAATCTGGTGTGGTGTCAATTACGCAAGACATGTTTGTGACAATTGCATAAACATGAATGTAAGTGAAAGCTTAGAAACCCATCTACTTGGAAGGCTACGGCAGGGAGACCACAAGTTCAAGGTCTGCTTAGAGAACTTATTGAGTGCAGTCCGTGGATTACTTTACAGGTCATTGTTCATCCACGGAGCTGGGTGGGCAGAGTCTTGAGATAGCCGTAGGCCGAAGGACATAGCCACTGGGAGAACGTGGCAGTGGACAGCTCTCGTTTATTGTATAGATAAAGGTTGTTTATATAGAGGAAAAGGCAGAGGTAGGAGCATAGGCAGCAAGGGGATTGGTAGGGGCAGGGTAGTCTGTGGATGTCTCATGAGAGGATTGGCAGGGGCCAGTAGCCTGTGGATGCCTAGTTTGCATAGATTAGTTGAGGAGGCTTTCTACGTGATTCTAGACATGTATAGAATGGTGATGGCTACAGAGGAACTGTAACCTTAGACTTTTATTGTACAGGTTTGTTATTACAGCTGGGGTGAGTTTAGGCTTTGAATTGCCTGCTTATTATCTCAGGGCTCGCTGTGGCCTGCCTGGAGGGCTGGAGGGTCCAGGATACACTTGAGATTATCATGGTCTCAGGTTCTCCTCAACTTCCTTTAACAGAAGGAGACAGTGGGATGCCTACCAATTTCAGCAAATAATCCTATATCCTCTGTGCCTCTTAGCAGGGTCCCACAATTGAGACCCTGTCTCAAAATTTAAAAGAAGGGGCAGGGATGTGGCTCAGGAGGGGAACGCTGAAACATGAACAATTATACGACACCAAGGGACTAGTGTTGATTATGAAGGACGTGACAGTGAAATTTTATTTATGTAGAAAATGCCTCTTAACCTTTTAGATTTGCAAATGGAAATATTCAGGGTAGAATGTATATCAGTCATTTGCTTTGCAATACTTGGTGTTGGAACTGATGATGTAGCTCAGTTGTGTGAAGTCCTGAGTTTAATCCCCAGCACCTCATAAAGCTGGGCATGGTGGTTCATGCCTGTAATCTCAGCACTTGGGAGGTGGAGGCAAGAGGATCGGGAAGATCAAGGTTATTTTCAGTCAGCTTGAGATACATGAGACCCTGTCTCAAACAACAACAACAAAAAAAACTATTTTTTTAAAGCAGATAGAGGAAAGACAGTATGACTTTAATAACTGCTAACTTTGGGTGATGGATATGTGTAATGCTATCATCTCATTTTTTTCCCTGAATGCTAGCCATTTTCATAAGCAAACTTAAAAAACAAAAGAGGAGGAGGAGGAAAGGAGGGTTAGGACCCTACAGATTTAAGCAGGGTCAGTTCTGTCCTGTATTCGAGTTGACAGGCTGTCCCCGCTGCCTCTCTGCCTGCTGAGTGCCTATCCAGGGCCTCGGAGGACTAGAGCCAGGATGGAATCACAGGTCACAGTGCACGAGGCCTTGAGTCCAGCAGGCCTGTGACTTAGGAGGCAGGGCTAGAGATGGGATGCAGCCATTTCCAGCAAAAACGCTGAGGACCTGGCTCAGCAGTTCCCCCAGGAAGCCAAGCCTACACCATCTGCAGTGCAGCCTTGCAAGAGCTTGCCTGTCTGTGTTTGCAAAACTCAAGACAGCACAATTCTTCCCAGAAGTTAGAACTGGCCTGCGTGGGACAAGAGAAGTCATTGGTAGATTCAACTATGGCTTGCCAAGGTCTTTCCAAAAATAGCCAGGTCACCTCCCACACATCAGGCCTCTAGATTTAGAGCCCTCCTAGAGGGAGAATGTGGCCCACTCAGCTCACCATCCACTCTACGTCAATTTATGGGAGCTGGCAATGACCTTGATGCCAGCAAGGTGAGCAGTATGAGCTCCCAAGGCTCTCCCTGAGGATTAGAGAGAATTAAGAGGTGATAGATAACAAGGCATTCCTCATGCTCCATTTATCCATATATTCCACAAGATTCGCTGAGCACCTTTACCATGGACACCATCATGTCAAGGGTCCAGGCTGTCTAGGCTCACAGTCTATGGATGAGCAGAGTCAGATCCAGACCAGTTCACCATGGGGGTTTTAGCATGGGGCTCTGTGGGGCTTGGCAGGGTAGAATGCCTCTGTCTCATGACCAACCAGGATAGCAGCCTTCTGGAGAGATCTAGAAGTTATAGAGAGCAGTTGTTCTTAAAGTCTGATCCCAAAATCATCTTTAGCAGCATCTCTCTATAACTTACTAAAAATGCAAGTTTCTGGGTCCTGTTCCAAAGTCTTTCCATAGTAGCCTAGTTTTGCTGCTGTAACAAAGTACCACAGATTGTATGGCTCATAAACATGAGTTTATTTCTCACCAATCTGGAGTCTGGAAGTTTGAATATGAAATGCATGCCCACACCACCACCCCCCAGCCTCCTATGTTTGAGATTAAGCCTCATACTCAATCCCTAGTTGGTGGAACCCTGCTGGAGGAGGACAGTCACAGGGGGTGGGGGGTGGACCTTGAGGTTTATTGGTCTAGCCCTACTGGATGTTCAGAGCTGGCTCACTCTTATTGCTTCCTCCCAGATGATGTGAAAAGGTCTGGCGCCCTGCCCTGCCCTGCCATGATGGAAGTTCCCCTTGAGACTGTAAACTGAAATAAACCTTTTCCTTCCATATGCTGCTTTGGGTCAGGTGTTTTGTCCCTGCAACAAGAATGCAGCTGCTACAGAATGTCAGTATGGCAGGTTTGCGTGAAGACCCTCTTCTGGGCTGCAGATGGCTGACTTCTCATTTTCTTCCTTTTTCTTTTAATTCGTGTGTGGAGGGCATATCTATGTATAGTGTATGCATGTGTGTGTGTGCAGTTATGTGTGCCCTGTGTGCATGCATATGGAGAGCAGAGTCGAAGGTCAGGTGCCCTCTTCTCCTCAATCCCTCTCTGTGTTGTTTCCTCGAGATGGAGTCTCTCAACTGAACGTGGAGCTGCTGTTCTGTCCGTCAGTCTGTGATTCTCCTTTCTCCATCCCTCTCAGGCCTGAGGTTACAGGTGCTTGTGGCCATGCCCAGCTTTTTATGTGAGCACTGGGGATTGAACTTGGGTCATGCTTGCATAGCAAGTGCTTCTGCCCACTGATCCAGCTCCCCAGCCCTGACCTGGGAGAAGGAAGAAGGAAAAGCTCTCTGTGATTGGCTTTCTAAGGGCACAAATCCCATACAAGGAGGCTCTGCCCTTGTGATCCAATCATCTCCTGCTCCTATAATCATGTTGAGGTTTAGGATATCAACATATTGGAGGGGCATATTCAGTTCATAACACCTACTAAGTCAGAAACCGGGGCTCTAGCCCAGCACTGTTTGTATAAGTCTGCTGGGTGACCCAGATATACATGAAGGTTTGAGAACCATAAGTATAGACCAACAAGAGTGTCCCAGGATGAACTTCACCTCCTGGGGAGGGAAACAGGGAGTTTTGAGGAAGCTGGCTTGAGTTATAGGGAACATGATCTTTCAGTCTGACAGCTGCTCAGCAAGGAGCCTGGCAGCCTCTGTCTTGGAGAAGCCGCAGCCCCACAGGTCTAAAACACAAACCGGAAACCATCTCCAGGGCATCAGGGATATGCAGTACTAAGCAGCCCCTGGATTGCTGGAAGGTTCTCCCTCACTCACTGTAGCCTGGCCATCTCTCTAGGGTTATATCCTCTCTGCAGTGTTCTGATGGTTCAGGCTGCTTATATCCTGAGGCACCTCTATACAAGAACTTACTGGCCAGCTGGTAGGGGACAAAGACACTGGAACAGCCTCACTGCCCCAAATCAGAAGTGTGACACAGCTCACATGGTCACACTTCATGCCACTCATTGCCTCAAAAAAAAGGCAAAGGACCCAGAAATCCAGGAGTGACAGGAGAAACCCTGAGAAGTGTCTTCAACCAGGACATGATTCGTCACAAGAAGACAGAAGAGGAAAGAATGCATGTGAGGCCACTGTGCTAGAAAGGAAATGGATTACTTTTAAAAATCCTTTCCTGCTTGAGATTTTATTTTTCTGTAATTCTCTGGCTCCGTGGACTCTGTAAGGTGTCAAGTAGGTCTAACTTTCTAAGAGGTTCTGTGGTCCAGCAACAACACAACTCCTAACAGCACCATTATAACTCCTAAAGGCCTCTGAACTTGGGGCCTGTGGCCAGCAGTGTGCAAAGCAGAGCAAAGGGCTGGTGTGGGTATGTTCATGGAGGTCTGCTATAGGCTGAGAGCAAAGCCTGGGTACACAGGGTCTGATAAACCTAGACTGACCTAAGAGAGGGGCCAGGGATAGGGTAATCTAAAAAGCATGGGGGGGTGGAAATCAGCCCTTCTCCCCCAATGGCTTAAGGAAGAGAAATAAAGGCATTGTGGAAAGAAAAAAGGTAGATTTAAGTCAATAGTTTGCTTGCCTGCAAAGCCTAATGACCTGAGTTCAACTCCCCAGTACCCATGTAAAGCCAGATGCACAAAGTTCATTTGTGCATCTGGAGTTCATTTGCAGTGGCTAGAGGCCCTGGCATGCCCATTCTCTCTTTCTCTCTGTCTCTGTCTCTCTCTGCTTGTAAATAAATAAATAAATAAAACATTTTTTAAAGTCCATATTCCTCCCTCTGTTCTGGTTCATGATTCTGTTTTTGTGTAGTGCCAGGTGCATTGGCTCCGCCTGGGTCTCATCTCAGGAATATGGCCTCCACCCCTCCTCTTGGGACAACCTCCACAGTGATGCACTAATACACTAGAGGCGTGCACCCCTCACCCCATGTCAGGAGCACCCTCCTCTTCTCAGCTTCTAGGCTGACAGCTGGGGGAGTAAGAAAGCCAGAGACAGAGAAGTCAAGCCTCTGTCCACCCCTTCTGAGCAAGGCAGCCTCTGCTGTGTCCATGAACAGGAGGGTCACTCGGCCCCAGCTTGGTTCAGCCTCTGGTGTCCTGTGTACTCCCCCGACCCCTTCCATGCTCCATTTTAGTTAAGATGTCACTATTATGGCAATTCCAGCAGAGAAGTCCCTAATGGGGTCAGAGCCCTTGGGCACTACCACCAAATGCTTCTTCCTCTTCTTAGGGACAGATGGGATTAATGGCCATTGTTCTTAGGTTCTGTGCTTTAAGTCACTGAGCCCTTTGCTGATAGATAAATTGCATATCTGCCCTGAGGGAGGATGAATCACATTGATAATTTCCTTGATTAAAGCCCATTTATTAAGGATCCTGCTGGAGCTCTTTTTTTTAATGGAGAGTCTCATTCAGAAAAGAGAACAGGGCATAATAATTGACTCTGCTCTGCTCTTGACCTATAAATTTATCCTCAGAGAAAGTAGTAAAAATGGTTGCTCAAATAGTTGTCCAAGAGTCCTACAGTAGAGGAGGTGGGAAAAGAAGGAGGAGAAGAGGAGGTATAGAAAGGGAGAGAGGAGGGGAGGAACCAGGAGGAGAAGAGAAGGGAGGAGAAAGGGGGGAGAGAGGGAGAGGGAGGCAGGGAGAGAAAGCAGACCAGCCCTTCAGCCTTCAGGCATCCACCCATCAACTCCCTTACCAGGTTAGTAGGAAACCCCTAGGCATACATGAGTCCAGGCTGCAAGGCTAGCTGTCTGGACAGAGCTGAGGAAGAGCCACTTTCCCACACTGCCTGGGGCTCCATCCCCTAATCAAGCTGCCTTTTCTGCGTTTCAGTAGAAGTACTGCTGTCAGAGGCCCAGGATGTGGACAGACCTACGACCCACATTCTGGATCAAAGGCCTGGGTCTGCAGACTCTATGCCACCTCTGCTCCTAGACTCAGACACGCTGAGGTCCATAAGCAGTCTAGCTTTGAGATGTACTTGTAAGTACTCGGCTGAGAGTCCTCTGTCCTGGAAAACTGGACAAGCCAGACATCCAAAGCTGGCCTGTAGGCACAGAGGAGGATATTGTACAACACCCGAGGCTCTGTAGCTGCAAGCCTGCCTCCTGTCCAGGAATCACAGGAACGAGATGACTGTCCCCTGACATGCAGCCTGGAATGGAAGGCTTTGCCAGTCTAGGCCTCCAGCTCCCGCTCTGTACAGGACCCTGGTAAGAGACAGTTCGGTTGGGCTTCTTGGGAGAGTGTTTAATGTGGGGTCTTGGGAGACCTGCTTAAAGATGTCATGCCAAGCATTTTTAACTGTAGCCAAATTTGTCAAGACATCTCAGAGCAGCTTGGAGGCCCAGGAGTGCAGACATCCCCCCCTGGGAGTGCAGACATCTCCCCTGGGAGTGCAGACATCTCCCCTGGGAGTGCTCCAAGAATCAGCCTGCAGCAAGGGAAGGAAGTAGGTGCTTGTGAGGAAGGCTGGGCCCACACAGGGACTGGGTGGGATCAGAGGTAGGAGAGGGGCTGTCTTCCATGGGTCACAGCCCTTCCCCCAAGTGCCTAAATTCTGAAGTGTCTTTCTTTGCCTAAATAGCAAAAGAAAACAGGCCACCCAAAGTGCCACCTCAAAAACACAGACCCAGGACTGCCAGGCGCTCAAAGCCAGAGTCTTCTCAACTCACCGATCTGCTTCCATAGACTCACCCACACACACCCCGTAACCCTCCTTCTCTTCCCCTTCCCCTTGCAGCTTTTTGTTCTTCTTAGAGAAGGAGGGTAAAGCTCTACAGAACCCCTTTAAAAGGCGTGGTAGAGCCGGGCATGGTGGCGCACGCCTTTAATCCCAGCACTCAGGAGGTAGAGGTAGGAGGATCACCATGATTTCAAGGCCACCCTGAGACCACACAGTGAATTCCAGGTCAGCCTGGACTAGAGTGAGACCCTACCTCGAAAAACAAAAAAACAAAAACAAACAAAAAAAAAGGCATGGTAGTGCACACCTTTAATCCCAGCACTTGGGAGGCAGAAGTAGGAGGATCACCATGAGTTCCAGGCCAGCCTAAGAGGATGTAGTGAATTCGAGGGAGATCCTACCTCGAACAAACAAACAAACAAACAAACAAACAAACAAACAAAGGAGCCATAGTGTCTCCGCCTTTAATCCTAGCTCTGGGGAGCTGAGGCAGGAGGATCACTGTAAGGTCGGAGGTCAGCCTAGGCTATAAAGTGAGTTGCTTCAGGTCAATTTGGGCTAGAGGGAGACCCTCCCTCAAAAAAAAAAAAAAAAAAAAAAAAAAACAAGAGGCTCAGAGAGCACAGATCATTCCAGGTGTGCTCAGACCCTCCATGGACGCTCTGCCATCACCCCACTCCCTCCTAGGCTCCTTACTGGGTGGCTGGCCCTTCACAGTAAGTGCTTCTTTTCATGACCCAGAGCTGGAGATTAAGTCAATGCTCTGATGTCACCTGGAGCCGAGCCTGAGTCCTTCCCCTGCACTACCTCATCAGCAGAAATTCAGCTGACTGGCCAGCAGCGTACAAGGCTTTCATGGGGTGAGTTAGGCTCTGTCCCCAGCAGACTCAGGCATTATTCCCCCACAGCCCAGCTCCGTGGAAGTGAAACTGAGAACACAATCCCCTCTGGAAAGGGAACTCTGAGGGCAGCCAGGTGCATGGCAGACCTTGGCAGCCTTGCCATAGACAGCTGAGTGCCAGGCCCTCCATCCAACAGCCCAGCCTCCGCTGCTGCTCCGGCTGCTTTAATTATATAGTGGGGTGCTAAACTGCATGTCTGGGCCAGAAATCACTGTGTCCTCCCAGGCAGGTGTCTGGGGAAGTTACCTGTCCTCCCCAACCCAGGTAGTAGGAAGTGGGGCCAGACAAGGGCCTAAGCCCGTTCAGAGTCTCACACCAGCAGCAGCCCACCTGACCTGAGGCACACCTGTCTCCTCCCCATGGCCCATCTCCCTGGGGCTGGATTCTTGTATTCCCACTGCAGTATCAGGTACCCTGGAACTCAGGCTATGAGAAGGCATCCTATAGTTAAGTTCCGAATAAGAGACCATAAACTCAGTAGCTTAAACAATAAAAATGGTTTCTGAGCTCTGGAAGCTGGAAGTCTCCGATCTGGGTGCCCACGTGATCCTGTCCTGTGAGGGTCCTCTTGCCACCTTGCAGACACTGCCCATTACTATGTCTCACCTGCTGGAGAGAAAAGCTCTTGTCTCTTCCTCTTCAAATAAGGACACTATCCCACCATGGGACCCCACCCTCGCGACTCCATCTCAGCCTAATTACTTCCCAAAGGTCCCACCTTCAAGAACCATCAAAGTGGGGGTTGGGGCTTCCACCTGTGAATCCTGAAGAGAAACCAGCATACAGTGTATGGCAGGCCATGTCCACTAGTGACTGTTCTACTACACTTCTGTAACCTGGAGTCTTCTGAGTGCCCAGCCTTCCATGAGCTCAGCCTGCTGAAGGCAGGGAGGCCGAGAGAACAGAAAAGCTGCAGTGACCCAGAGGCAGAGCCATCTCCAGCGCAGGGTCACATGCACAGGAAATCTCTCTCCTGATCCTTGTCACACTGGTAATTGTGCCACAGGCCCTACTCAGTTTACTTCCTGTTAGTTCCCATCTCTAGCCAAGTCCTAACAGCTGGTCATTCGTTGTATGTTACACCCACTTCCATCTCTGTCATGATGGGTAGCATGGCCCATATGGATGCCACTTGGACGTGGTCACAGATAAGAATGCATGCTGACCACCTAGCTGGACTAACATGTCACTTAGACATGATGGTTCGTGAAACACTGAAACCTGGTCCCTGGGAGGATTGTTCTACTGTTACCTGGGAAACCCCAGGGCATCCTAGAGAAATCTCAGAATAAGGCTGTACCTCCTTCTGCCTCAGCTTTCAGCGGTCAGGCAGAAGCAGAAATGGTGTCAGCAGATAAAGCATTCACCGGGAAGTGTGAGGACCAGAGGTTGGGATCCCCACTCCCACATAAATGCCCATGGTGGTCTGTCTGTAATCTCAGGCAGAAACAAGGGATCCCCAGGGCAAACTGATTAGCTAGACTGGCCACTCAGTGAGCTCAGGGTTCAAGTGAGAAACTACTTCAGTAAGTAACGTGGAGAGCAATCAAGGAAGATACATCAACACACACAGCTGCACACCTGTGCTCACATTCATAACATATGCATGTGTACAACATACACAGGCAATAAAAATAAATCTCAAAAAGAAAGAAAGAAAGAAGAAAGAAAGAAAGAAAGAAAGAAAGAAAGAAAGAAAGAAAGAAAGAAAGAAAGAAAGAAAGAAAGAAAGAAAGAAAGAAAGAAAGAAAGAAAGAAAGAAAGAAGAAAAGAGTTCCCCAACCTGAGTAGTGCCCCCAGGAGCCTGGTCAAGTCTCTTTTCTATATGAGATCTAAACCTCCATGGCCAGCTGGCATGTACTTGCCATCAACAGCAAGACTTAGAAAGCCTCTTCCCCTCCCTGCACCCGACTCCTCAGCAGTGAGGTGCTGGCTTATGGCCCTCCCACCCCAGGCTGGTGGGTGTTCTCAGAAGAAAATGCAGAGAGACTTTGCTGGTGATGGGAATCTGAGGGCAAACTGGGCTGTCTTGGGGAGACAAAGGGGTGGGAAAGAACACCCGAAAAGAATAAGCCTCCTCTGGAGCCGGGACTCTGCACCTAGACAAAAGACATCTCCAGAAGGAGCCAGAGCAAGCCTCAGGACCCAGGCATGCCGGGTTGGGGGTGGGGGTGTTGTGGTTTCACCTTTTGCTGAAGCAGCAGAGGCTGGGGGGCAAGTTAGCTCAGAGCCCTCTCCACAGCTGCACCTGGTTGACTAGTCCGAGAACCCCATTTGCTGGGGCACACCCTTAGCAGCCTGGAGAGAGAGCATGTAGTCGTCCTGATCATTGGTTGCTGTGTCTTCCTTTTTACAAGAATGAGTTGGGTGTGCCTGGCCCCCATGTTCCCTAGTAAGTTCCCCAAGAGTTTGTCTCCCCTCCCCCCACCCCCTGCAGTGAAGGACTGGTCTGGATGTTCCCCTGAGATTCCAATTGTGCCATTCAGGTCAGTTTTAGACTAAAAAGTATGAGAATGTGTGGCCAGGCAGATGCCATGTACTAGCACGCATGTGTGCACCCACACACTTGTGCACACATAAATTCATATCCACATGGATCATAATTCATTCTTCTAAAAAACTGAACTGAGCTCAGTTTGAAAAATATTTTCCTTCCACTTTTTTGGGACTGAGGCCAGGTTATACTACTGTTCCCAGGGACCCAAGATAGGTCACAAAGAAACTCTTTTTCCCTCCTCTTGATTTATTGCTTTCCATAAAAAGAAAAAGAAGTTGGATTAATTTATACTCAACAGTGAAAAATGCTACCTCTGTCCCCTAAAGTAGCTGGACAGATTTTGTTTGGTATTTTTAGAGGAATCTTGATAAAGAATTGAGGGAAACTTCTTGTTCTGAGCTGTGGCTCCATAAATCACACACCAGGAGGGCAAACAGGGTCCCTCCCCAAGGGACCCTCTGGGGGACCTTCAGGACACCATGGCCAGTCTTTCTGTGTTCCTTTAAGGTACTGGGCATCCATGCAGACAGATTTCCGTATGACTGCATGACAGAATGACGGGCTACCAAATGAAGCCCTTCCACCTACCAAGGGTAAAGAATGGTTGAAATATTCAGAGAAGAGTTTATGCAGGGTGACACAATTGCCCTGAAAGGTAATTAGGCCTGAAAGATGAGCCTCTTTAGACTAGTCAAGAGTTTGCAGAAGGCATCTTAGGAAGAGGAATTAGCAAGAGCCAAGGCAAGGAGGCCAGGACCCCAGGACTACCACCTAGGCAGCAGAGGACAGCTTTCTGAGAAGTCACAGAGGAGCAGCTGAACTTCACCCAGAAGACATCAGTAGGAAAAAGATCCAGGCTTGGAGATTAAGGGCATTGGCTCTTGAGAAGTTGGTGACCTGAAGAAGGGAAATTCTTCAACTACTGACACTCAAGAGTGTCATACACCTTCCCATAAACTGTTCAGTGTAGCCTCAACCACAAGGTCACAGTAACAGGCTGACGCAGGTGAGAAGGAGTAGCTAACTCCACAATTATGTTCCTCTGCACCATAGCTTTTTAAAAAATATTTTATTTCTTCATTTTCAAGCAGAGAGATACAGAGAGAGGGGGGAGAAAGAGAATGAGAGAAAGAGAAAGCACTAGTGTGGGCCACCTTGTGGGTCTGGCTTACGTGGGTCCTGAGGAATTGAACCCTGGGCCTTAGGCACTGGAGGCAAGTGCCTTAACCGCTGAGCCATCTCTCCAGCCCCATACTCCATAGCTTTGAATGACACTGTTTCTCATTCACCTATTCATCATGGTCACCAAATTAAGTGTGGAAATAAAATGCTCACTACTTTTTTCTTTTTGCTCAACATTTTCAGCCAGTGCAGACACTGCAAATAATGACCATTATGTGTTTTATTCTGAGGAATTTATGTCAACTGCCCTCCTCCCTCCATGGTGAGTTCCTCCACATGCAGAAATGATTCCATTCACCTCTATCTCTCTGCCCTCGGCACAGGGGCTGCCATACAGGAACACTAAATAAATGATGAATTGGTAGAAACAGGGAATGGTATCTTAATTACCACACTGTTTGCTCAGTCCAGGCATTATAAAGGATTTATTGTGCTTTGGAGGTTAAACAATGCCTGCTGATATCTTTCACTTCCTTAAACTCGACTGTCAGGCCCTCTAATCTGGCTCTTATTTTCTAAAGAAAAGATTAATTCTGGGCTTGAAAAAAAATGTTCAGCTTGACCTTTGTGGCAAGACATTCTTTTAAGTAGGAGGTGGTGAAACAGTTCTGCTTCTAGCTCACTGTAGAGGACATAGACCTCTACAGATGTTGTGACTTTACACAGAATTCAGTGGACAAATGTGCAAACCCCTTGCTAATCTTGCAAAACATCTTTGCTGCAGGTAGAGTCCCCAGAAAGCAGGCTGCAAGGAAGGAGGGTTACTGGAAGATTTCTGGAGAGGTCCCAGGATGAACACTATGGAAGGAGGGGGAAGGGCACTGAGAGGAAGAAGTTGGGCTGTGGCCATTGCAAGGTCATAGCTGACTCTAAGCTGACTCTGATCTGAAACTGGAATGGCCCTACAGCACCGTTCCCAGCAGAGGCATCCCTTTTCCCCCACAAGAATTGGCTCTGTGCAGCCCCCAGGAAGAGGAATAGCCTTGGGTAAGGCAGCTGTCCTCAGAGAAGCCATCCACCCTCAGTGATCACTGCAACTGAGTCCTTCTGCCCCGAATGGAGTCTGGGCACAGCACAGCCACCATGGCTGGTAGCTACTGAAGTGGAGGTAGAATGTCCGGTGTTCAGAGCCTGCAAAGACAGCAGAATGGCTGGGAGACAAATCTGCACCCAAATCTTATGTCTGACACAAGCTGTATCAGCTTAGGTGACAACTTTTTGAGTCTTTGTTTGTGAAATAGCAACAATACTATCCACCTCACAGTGTTTTTTAAGTGAGGATCAAATAAGTATAAAAATGTCCTTGGCACAGCAAAGTCTTTCATAAGTGCTGCTGGTAACGGGTGCCCATAACAATCGTTGCTATCTCAGCAGCTGCAAGATGGTTCCCTGGCATCTGTGCTGAAGGCTACAAGATAGGCGTGATGCCAAAGTCTAGGTCAAAAGCCATTGGGACTACTGGGCCCCAGGAGGTCTGTGAGAGTCACCTCCTTACACCTCAGGCCAGCGTCCTCCTGGGATCGAGGACACTGTTTCGAAACATCATCCAGAACAAAGGATAATACTGGGCAACGGGTATCAGCTGTCATTGCCACATGGCAGGCTTGATGTGCCAGGCACCAAGGGATAGAGCCTGGGCGGGGGACTGGGGGGGATGAGACAGTCACTTTGAAGGCTGTGGGCCTGTCCAGGAGGTGTGACCACGTGACAAGGAGTGGTGTTTGATTTTACTGTCTCCTCTTTCAAATGGCCAGCAGGAGAAACAGCCCCTAGTGTGGATGATGTTGGAGCCTACGGGCAGCTCAAAGGGTGATTCCCCATTGAGGCCACCCTAAGTGGACATAAGAATTCTAATCTTTGTTCCAACAGGGAGTATCCCTTGGGGATTAGAGCACTTGACATGCTGAAATTGCTTTCCTGTCTCCTAGGAAGAGGGCAGGTGGCGGTACTCAGGCCCTGGAATCAGAAAAGCCTGCTTCCTGAGTTTAATCCTGCCTTTGTCCGTCCTCAGCCATGGGATCTTGATCTATGATTGAATGTCTCTCTCGGGAGGGGGAAATCTGCAAGGAGGGAAAATGCCAACAAGGGTACCCCTGTATGTGGCAAACAGGAAGTAGCCACCCATTTTGGCTGTATTAGACCTTCCATCATTGCTGTGATAAAATACCTGACAAAAGCAACTTAAGGAAGGAAAGGTTTATTTGGGTTTAGGGTTTGAGGGAATGCAATGCCGCAGGGTGCAGAAGACAAGGCAGCTGGGCACATGATAGTTGCAGCCAGGAAACAGAGATGAATGCTGGTGCTTTCTTCTATGCGAATCTTCCCTCTGTAGTTAAAACTCTCTGGAAATGCCCACCCAGAGACGTGCCTCCTTGGTGATTGTAAGCCCTGTCAAGTTGATAACCAAGATTCACCATCACATTGGCCAAGAAGGGATGTTTGACGCTCCGCATGGGGCACAGTGACCTTGTTTTTGTCTGTGCTTAGACCTTGCTTCCTTCCTTTCATCTTGTCTTTTTGAGGTTTGTGGGGTCTGATAGCTTCAGAATGTTGAGGGCTGCTCTCCCTTCTTCTCACAGCTCTTTCAACCCCTCTGTGTATTTACCTCTCCATCTGGAAAGTGGGAGTAAGAAGATCTTCTGCATGGTGAATTTTGAAGAATGAATCAAATCATATAGCCCACAGAGTAGGAGTTCAGCATTCCCCAGTGGCCAGACCATTTCAGGAAAGCATCAGGTATCCACTGCTCTAAAGCCCCAGTTGCCAGGTAAGGAAACAGAAACCGAAAGGCTTTTTTGCATTGGTGACCATCAGTGGTAAATAACAGTCCGTCCACCTGCTACGGCTGAGAGGCGTGGCTCAGCCCATCAGGACTGGCACTTCTCCAGCAGCACATGACTGTGGGCACTCCAGACAGGGGCATAGGTCAGCTCGGGCTTTATAGCAGGGCTGGAACACTGCCTGGGACCTGGATGGAGGTAGCAGCCGCATGTCTCACTCTGAACTCACAGAGATGGCTTGCACATTCACCGAATGCAGCCTGCAGCCTGCCTGGGCCAGACAGAGCTGGAACCACCTTCCTTGGTTCCCACACACAACCCTCTCTGATAATAGCAGACTTCACACAAGTGATATTTCCAGAGTAAAGCCCACCCAGGCTGAGATCCCCAAATGATACCTTTGTCCTGGTAATTGCAGAGCTGTTCAGGGCCAGCCCATCTGGCTTATCACAGCATTCCCATGAAGACCAGGTAGAGTGCCACGTCTCATTTGGTAGAACAAAAGAAAAATTACACATTTTGATGACTCAGCCTCCCAGCTTGGGGCATTAGATATCAAACATGAAATCCCAAATCACTTCCTGAATTTGGGTGAACATTCAGCCTCAACTTACTCAACTATAAAATGGGAATAACAAAACAGCATTATCCTCCACAGACCCAAAGACAGTCGCAAACCCAAATGCTATCTTCACACATGAACA
>PVHP010032994.1:0-19989 GCA_004024765.1 Zapus hudsonius | reverse complement strand
ACTTCAATTGCTTTAGATAGGCAAAATCTTTTCAAATATTCGATTTTGATTTCAGTATAGATGTGTAAATGTGTATAGATGTGTAAAAGGTAATCTTAATTCTCTATTAAGAGAATATTTTCCAATAATGAGGGCTGGAGAGATGGCTCAGGGATTAAAGGCACTTGCTTGCAAAGCCTGGGTTTGACTCCCCAGTGGCCCACATGCCTGCAGTTCATTTGCAGGGCCAAGTCTCTCTCTCTCCCCTTGCAAATAAATAAAATTTAAAATATTCCAATAATGATTAGAAAACTAGTAAAACTCTCTCATAACTTTCAACTTTGAATCACACCACTAAAATTATATGGAATACATGACTAATCCAACAGTTCTTATACCCTAAATTCTAGAAAAATTTGCAGATAAGATACCCAAACATAGATTGTCCAAATGTTACCATAAAATTATCAATAGTGTGAGTAGGGTTGATATCAACAAATGTTTTATTACAAATCTTCATATATTAAATGTTCTTTATTCTACCATTCCTAAACAAGATGCGTGATCCCACGTCTGAGCCCTGGGGAGATTTTGGGCCACAGACTTCCAGCCAAGATAAGAGATATTTTGACTTGATCCTTACCGAGACAGAATTCTTTTTCAGGAATATAAACATGTCTGGTTTCTCATGCCCACACCAGTTCTGTAAATTACCAGTTTACTGAATTTTTGGTCAATACTATATCCTATAAGCATATAAAGTTGGATTTTTCACTTACATTTTTGAAAAGAATGTCCTTAATTACTGTAAGTACATTCTACCCTTGTTTGTGATGGCAAAATTCAGTTAGATTCACTAATTATACCCTTGATATAACCATCTACTTGTCATTGGATATTGTGATCCAGTGTCCAATGTCTCAGTTTCATAAAGAATTATTGGTGAACACTTTTGACCATGTATGCTACAGGCACATTTAAAATCACTTTTTTCAAATAGGGTACAAAAATACTCCAAAGGCTAACATACATAAAATATGCATATTTATATAATTCTGGCCAAACATTATCAAATTGTTTTCCTAAAGCACTTTATCAATTTACAATGTTTTTAAGCAGTGAGTAGCATCTTTAAAATTTAAGGTATAAAAAGAAGTCAAAATAAAAATTACATCATACCAACTTGATATTTAATTCTTCATAAAGTGCTTAGATAATCTTCTATATTTGATACTTGTGTTTTCACTTTTATAAATTATCTATTAATATTCATTGCTGAAATGTTTAAAAAAGAGATTAGTAAGAGTTCTTCCAGGCCACAGAAGTTGAGAAAAATCTGTCAATGAGTAAGAAAAGATTTTTATTCCTCACATTTAAAAGAAACAGGCAGAATTGTCAAAAAATGGATCTATTGGCAATCATGGAAAGAAATGTCCTGACAGAGGAAAGAACAGGGCTGGAACTTAAGCCCACACATATGCCGTTGGCTTTGAATGAGCCAGAGTTCTTGACCTCAGAAGAGAGGCTAATTGGACCTACTCACATTGGTTCCAGTGTAAATTTGGCCTTTGTGAAAAGAACTAAAAACCAACTCTGGATAAGCCAAATGTGTTTGTGCTTTTCAGGATGCAACTAGAGAGCTGTGGCCCATCTAACCCTACCAACCCACCGTAGGCCGATGGCTGAGATCCTGGCAAGAGAGGAGCCACCACAGTCATATCGGGGAGGATCCATAGGGAACCCAGCAGACAATGACAGATGAACAAGGGACCTATAACCACAGCCATTCAATCAACACAGGATAGGCCAATGAGACAGAACCCAAGGATTTTCGACACAAGGACCCCTAAACTCTCAACATTAAGGCAGCCTTAATACTCACCCACCACGACTCAGGGAACTGAGCGGAAGAGGGGGCAGAAAGATTGTGAGAGCCGTGGTGGGGGAGACTGTCCGGAGGCATGGCACCCATCAGTAACAACACACTTGGGCCAGGAAGACCGGGCTGAGTACTAGGATATCCAGGATCCCTTGCCACAAGGACTAACACAGACAGCCCACGGAGGAGGATATCCAACTGATCAGGGATGGGGAGGGGGAGAATTGGGGAATTCGGGATAACAACTCATTGTTTGCCCACTAAATAATGTAACTCATTATGGACAATAAATTTATATTTTAAAAAACTCACAGTGACCTTAAGAAGATGCATGCTCGTTGCTGTCTCAGTAACTATGATGGGCTTATATGAAGACTTTATGGCATAGGAATACTCAGCCTCCTCTCCTGTGCTCCCCCCTGCCCAGGGGAAGATGGCTTCTGGGACTACACACCAGCTAGCAGGAAAGGGGAGGGAATGAGAGTCCCTTCCTTTCAAAAGCCTGACTAGAGCTTGCACTTATCACTCCCACAGTAGGAAGGGAACATGGGGGTGCACTCATTATTCTACACAATCATGAAACCGCCCAAATTCAAGGGTTTATTGGAAAGGAAGATGGAGAAAGGAATTACATGAGAAGAAGCTGTTCTATCAATCATCCTATCTTTCTACTCATCTATCTACTAACTCACCTGTCACCTTTCTATCCTTCCACCCAATGGTGACATTTTAAGCATGATTAAAATATCCTATGAGGTGCAGAATGCCTAACAGTTGATGTCTAGCTGTGATTAGGTCCTTTCCTTTCATAGACGGAAAAATGGCTCCTGGATGTTTTATGGAGTACTTACTGCATGAAGCCATTCTGAGAGAGACAAGGAGAAGATGATGCAACCCACAAGCAGTGAGAGACAGATAATGCAAAGTGGGCTGCAGCGCTCCAGGAACAGGAAGGGCCACAATAAGACTGTGCACAAAAGCCTTAGAAACAAGGAGAAAGAATCTGATCCATCTGTCAGAGAGTGCAGAAAGCCTTACAGAGGAAAAGGGACATTCAGAGTTGGGTTTCCAAGTAAAAGCAGGATTTCGGCAGAATGACTATAGAACATGGGAAAGAAAAGGAAGAGAATTCACGTTCTGGGATTCGATTACAGCAACAAGAAGCACCATATGTTACCAGAAGACTAGCCAAAATTACAAATATGTATAGATACACATATGGATATAGTTAATATCTAGCACTAGTAATAATACCCATCATTGGCAACCTCTTCCACACAGTTCAAGGCTGGAAACATGGCTCAGTAGATAGGAGCACTGGCCATGAAGAACATGGGCCTGAGACGGCCTGCGTTCAATCCCCAGAACCCAAGGAAGCAGCTGGGTGTGGTGACACGTGCCAGTTCTGTGGGGAGCCAGTGCAGGCTCAGCGAGACTCCGACTCAAGGGAACAGTGGAAGAGCAATCAGTGAGGACACCTGTCGCTGTCCTCTGGCCTTGGCACAGGGTGTGCACTTTCACATCCTCATGAAAGTCCTACACAAATCAAATGCACACCCCACACACACTCACACAGAACCAAAACCAAAACTGATTATATTTCAGTAGTGTTTATGATGACAAAATACAACCCCCAGCTAAATTAAATACATAGTGCATGACCACCTTACAGAACATTCTTCAGACCTGAAAATATTGGCACAGAAAGTGTGAGCAGACTTAAAAGCCCAAAGCAGGAGGTGCACAACAAAGGCAAACAGCTAAATAAAAAAACACCAAATAAAAAACAAACAAGTTTACCTCTGTGCTGATAACATATGTGCTTGTTGGAGCACTGAGATGAACCACAGTGTTAAAGGAAATCAATTTGAGGAAATGAGATTTGAGAAAAGAAGAGCCTCTTCTCATTGTTGGCGTGGCAGTTAGCAGAAGCAATCTAAATTCCCACCTGGAGGCAAGTGGTTAAGCAAATCAAGATGCATGGCCACAGTAAGCTGACACAGAGCTGTCAGGAGGAATGAAATAACTCCCCCATAAATGTGGATCCTTCGCTCCCATTGTGCATATTAACTTACCTATGTACTGATCTATTTCATAGAGCTGGGAATCAAGTCCAGAGCCTGTGCACTAAGCAAGCCCTCCAGCTCTTTTTAAATTATATTCCATGTGTGAGATCATACAATCTCTTACTTTCTGTCTGACCGATTTCATTTAGTACAAGGACCTCCATGTTTATTCATGCTCATGGAAGGATCACCTTTTTGCAAGCTAATTACGTGAGTGCGCGCACGCACGCGCGCACACACACACACATGCATGCATGCATGCACATTTTTATGCGCATTTATCCACAGTTGACATTTAGGTTGTTTTCATACCTTGGCTTTTAAGGAGAGTGCCACACTGAACAAAACACAGAATTCAGCAATGAAATGATGGTTGGCACAGCAGGTATTGGGAGAGGAAATGGGCAGGTATAGGTCAAAGAATCCAAAAGCGGACATATAAGATGAACAGATTTAGAGATTCTATGCACAAACTAAGGATTATCATTAGAAAACTTGAATTAGAATTTTAGTTAAATAAGGAGACTTTAGCTTTTCTTGCTATGAAAAATAGCTATATGAGATGAGAGATATAGTAATGTATTCAGTACAGAAACCATTTATACATGTTTATCCCATCACATCTTGCTGAAAACTTTAAAAACATACAGTAAAATTTATTTTTTAAAATATGAAGATACTTCTAAGACACATATTTAAATGGAAAAGGCAAAGTCCAGAATCTCAACTACATTATTATTAATTATGGTCGATGTGTGTGTTGGGGTGTATGACGGGCTTGTTATTCTACAAGTACACAAGAAACTACAAAGTGGTCACCTTGAGGTATGGGAACTCAGTGACTCAGGAAGAAAGACTGTTCACTTTCTTGACCCTTTAATACTTTCTCATTTTAATCTATCTGTCATCTATCTATCTATCTATAATTTTCCAAAAAAAGTAAATTAGGACAAAAAGGGGATGTTAAAATGTCCTCCTACTGCCTCACACAGAGCTTCTGTTAAAGTGTTGCTGAGGCAGAGATGGCTTTGGCTGCCTCCATTCTGCAGTTCCCGGAAAGAGTTCGGCTCAGCTCACAGATGTCTCCAGAACTCCCATCAGCCTTCTAGCTCAGAACCCGAGGGAGTGCAATGCAGAATTCACCTTACTCTACAGCCAGCAGCTGCCAGGTAGTTGTGAAATCAAACCTCAGTTCAGCAGGGTTCTGGTGCGAGGTGTTCGCTTACACATTTAATGCAGACACCAACCTTCTGATTTGAGGCATGACTTACAAATTCAAGTCACAATCACCACGTTCTGACCTGAAGAGCGTACTTACACATTTAAGGCACAGTCGGGGTGCATGCTATGATCCACACACTTCAAGAGCTTCACTGGTCTAGAGGAAGAAAATAATACTTGAGGGAAAATTCAAGTAACGTCTATGCATTAAACATGTACTGTGTGCCTGAAAAGGCCTAAAAACACTATCTATCCTCAAAGAACCTACAAACTACTCCTTTTAAAAATGTTGTGGGTTAAGGAGATGGCTCAGTGGTTGAAGGCACTTGCAGAGGCCTGTCAGCCTGGGTTCGATTCCCTAGAACCACACAAAGCCAGATGCACAAAGTCATGTATACATCTTGAGGTCATTTGCAGTAGAAAGGGGCCCTGGCACAACTCCCTCCTTCCCTCCCACCCTCCTATTCTCTCTCTCTCTTTCTCTCTCTCTCATTCTTTCTGTCATTCTCAAATAAATTAATAAAAGTACTTTTAGATTTGGGGTAGCATTTATTCAGTACTCATAATGCAGCAGCAAATCTGACTGTGTATTTGACATATATCATGCCATTTAATCCTGCAATAGTCAAGTGGAGCTGGAACTATTTTCAATGTAGTCTATTACAGAAAAACTGATTTCCCAAGTTCTCCCAGCTGTGAGTCAGCATGCTAACCCTGAACTGTTCAGGCTGACTCCAGAGCCCACATCTGTAACCCTTCCTGCACACCCTCTTGATAAGGGCTTTGGGCTGAAGGTTAGACTTGAAACCTGTGGGTGATGGCCTGTACTCAGGCTTCAATAAGGAAAGATCAGTTGTCCTGCACAAGGACGGAAGATGGAGGGAAGCTCCAGGGCAACCAAGAGAGGAGAGAAAGCAGCTATGGAGTCAGGAGCAGGGGACAGTGGGAGACCCCTGCTGGGACTCACCAGCCTTTCTGTCAACAGTATTCTATATGCATGTATTTTGTTGTTAGTTTTAAGTCATTGTCTCACTATGTTGCCTAGGCTAGTGTAGAACTCCTGGGCTCAAGTGATCCTCCCCCTCAGCTTCCTGAGTGTCTGAGACTAGAGTATTCTATGCTTATTTATATTTGAGTTTAGCTGTTGCTTTCGTACATTCCCCAAAAGACATGGACTTTCACTGAGTCTGATTCAATACAGTGTTAGCAGAAATAGCAAGGAGGGCTCGTCGATAAAGATGAGGCCCCACCAACACTCACAAGAACGCCGGGGTAAATCCTGCCTGGCACAGGACAGGAGGCGATGGTCCCTGGATTCCCGGGGTCAGATGATGCTCATATTTGATTTGAACCTTATTTTTAGCCCTTGTCACTTTGCCATCATCACTCCTTTGTCTGGATCCCTCTGCTCCCAGGAGCAGTACAGAAACCCTCCCCTCAGCAGACACTGACTGAAATGGAGAAGGGGAGCCAGCCGGAGCTTAGAAGAGGCGCCTGCAGCCAGCTGCGGTGGGGACCACTCCAGAGGGCAGGGATGCAGGCTGAGGCCCAGAACAACTGTGAGGTGGAAGGAGACCTTGGACCCTGGCCCGAATGCTACACTGTCGGCTAACGGCTGAGAAAGACCTTAGAGACCCCTGGGCCAGAGCAAAGTGGTTGTAACTTTGGAACGTAATGCCACAAAGGTCCCATCATTGAGCAGTTACACAGCATGCATTATACATTTAAAAGTATGACTAACATACTTTTATAACATATATAATATGATAACAGTGCTTGTTTCAGGAGGGAGGAATATGGGAGTGGGAGGAGAAAAAGCTTCAAGTCCAAATAAAAACTAGATCAAAAGCTTACCTCTCACCCGAGTATTGACTTTGGGTCAGTTATTTAGCCTCTGATTCGTCTATCTAAAAGGACTATTTATGGCCTAAAGACAAACAAAACTAACTTACAATACTATAGATCTAGAAAATGTTTAATGCAGGGGAGACTAACTGGCAGGTGCTAATCATGCCCCACTTTTTCCTGGGAGGCCAGCTAGATGGCTTACTTGAGATCATTCATCCAGAACGCTTAAGACTAGTGCCTTTCTCCATATACATGTCCATAAGATGGCATTTGCTTTGTTGTGCACCTAACCTTTGAGTTTCCCATGAGCGAGAGCAATAATTCCCGAGTAAAAGAGCACAGATGAGACAACAGCTTTATAGGCGCCTTCTCTGGAGGAAGCCTGCATGGCAGGAAGTCATCACCCTTGCAGAGGTTTTGCTTGCTGGAGAAGCTCAGAGAGACAGAGGGTGGCAGTTCCGCCCTGGCACACCCAGAAGTGTTCAGGAAAGTCTCGTGCTTTGCACTGTTAAGACTCCAGCCCCTGAAGAACCGGCAGACCTGTATTCGTGGGGACTGAGGCAGAGGGGAGAACACACAGGCCTTCTAACTAAGTCCAGGGAAAGATTCGAACTAACCTAGGCAGGGGTAGAGCCAAGCTTTTCTAAAGCAGCGGAGTCCTCCGATGCTACCTAGAGCATAGCCTATAGAGTGCCCACTTCAGTGTGGTAGCTGAGACCACCTTCCCTTGGTCACTGGTCAAGGTGTACCTGCCTCCCATCTCAGACTGTCCTGGGATCTAAAGAGGCAGGGACCCCAATCTCTGATCTCTGGTCTCACCGCACAGCAGGCAGATCACGAAACTCTGATGAGCATCAGAATCCTAGCCGGAAGGCTTTTCACGCCCCCACACCCAGAGGCAACGCCCCGTGGCCTTCAGAGCTGGTACCCCCAAAACCCTTTCGTGAGCCAGTCTCACCACTGGTGCACATTAGTTAGACACAGCGCCACCTACAGGTAGTCGTTAATACAGCTGTACTGGAACCCCAAGGCCTCCAGCCTGTCTTCTAGGATTTTCACACTGCCTTCTCCACAGGATTCTCTAAAATAAATAAATAAATAAATAAATAAATAAATAAATAAATAAATAAATAAATAAATAAATAAATAAATAAATAAATAAATAAATAAATAAATAAATAAATAAATAAATAAATCTTAAAAATAAATAACAGGAGCAGAAATGGGGAGCTATTTCCAAGTTTGACCCCTGCGGGATTTCTCCTCTCAGTGGGAACATGGGACCGTCTCTGGTCCAAAGGGCCAGAGAAGACCCGTCATCAGATCTGAGACACAGATGCTCCAAGTCTGCACAAGGCGCCCCCGCAACTACCCACTAGCAAGCCTTCTGACACAGCATGCTAATGTCAAGCTTGTCCGACCTACATCAAAAGCACACAAAACTGTACATGTGCAGCTGGAGAGATGGCTCAGCGGTTAAGGCACTTGCTTGCAAAGCTTAACAACCCAGATTCGATTACCCAGTACCCATGCAAAACAGATGCACAAAGCGGTGCATGCACCTAGAGTTCATTTACAGCAGCTGGAGGCCCTGAACGTACACATTCTCATTCTCTCTATATATCTCGATTTCTATCTCTGCTTGTAAATAAATAAATAAAATATTAAAAATTAAAAAATAAAATTGTAAATGTTAGAAAATGCAAACAAGCAAAAGGTAAAAAGCACTTCAAATCTCACAACCTTATAAAGAGTTGCTGGTAACATTTTCTATACATGTTCCACCTTTTCTACAAGTTATGCTGTCCATGATTATAGATAAATATTCAACACTGGCCGAAAGAATCAGGTGGAAAATTCCAGAAATAAATAACTCAGAAGTTTTGTTCTGTTTTAACTTATTTTAAGAGAGAGAGAGAGAGAGAGAGAGAGAGAGAGAGAGAGAGAGAGAGAGAGAGAGAGAGAGATGGTGGGGCCTCTTGCAGCTGCAAAGGAACTCAAGCATGAGTCACTCTGTGCATCCAGCTTTACATGGGTACTAGAACCTGGTGGTCAAGATTTGCAAGCAAATGTCTTAACTACTGAGCCATCCTTCCAGTCCCCCAATTTGGAAGTTTTAAATTGCAGTCCATTTTGAGGAGCACGAGGAAATCTCTTGCTCTCCCACTCTGTCTGTCCAGGTTTTCCCTTTAAGTAAAAAGGTGAGTATTCTTTGCATTCAAATATTTTATTTATTTGAGAGCATGAGAGAAAGAGAGAAAGAAAGAGAGAGAGGAAGAGAGAGAGAGAAAGGTAGAGAGAGAGAGAATGTGCACCTCAGGGCCTCCAGCCACTGCAAATGAACTCTAGACACATAGGCCACCTTTATGTGGGTACTGGAGAATTGAACTCGGCACCTTCTGCTTTACAGGCAAGTGCCTTAACCACTGAACCATCTCTCCAGCCCAAGGTGAGCAAATCCACATGGGTTTGTAAGGTAGGGCAGGAAATTTATGCTGGTTTTGCTGTCACACATTAAACTACAAAAGCTAAGCCCACATGAGTGGTGAATGCTTTGTCATTTTCTCCATTTAATCTTATCATGGAGGCTTGTGCACAGGACCATGTGCTATTTTAAGAGAGAACACATGCTTTTTAATCATAGTACATTATTGCTTTTTAATTATAGTATATTATTGTTCTTATTGTTAATTTCTTGCTATGTCTAATATTTTTTGTATTTCTATTTTTTTATTTGAGAGAAAAGAGGAAGAGAGAGAATGTGTGTGTCTGGGCACTCCAGGACCTCTTGCCACTTTGCACATCTAGCTTTATATGGAGACTGCGAAGTCGAACCCAGGCCAACAGGCTTTACAAGCGAGTGCCTTTAAACACTAAGCCATTTCCCCAGCCTCGACTTTATCAGCCAAACTTTATCATAGGTTGTTTGCATGGATGGGAGGAGAACGGTAGCTATGGGACTTAGTGCTTCCTGCAGTATCAAGCTTCCATTAGAGACTGGGATCACAGCCACATGGATGGAGTGGCTATTCTTAAGCATTCTAGAATTTAACATGCATGTATTCTCGTGAGGCTTTGCTACCCAGCGAGGGCTTTGTTCTGCTTTAGCCAGCGTCTGTGTATGTGTATATCATTATTTTCACTCCCTGCACAGTCTTCCTTACATAGATTGGACATATCTCAAATAACACATTCCCTGTTTTAAAGACCTAAGTTGATTCCTATATTTCAGTGCCATTTCCAAAACAAAATTTGTTTAAACTCCATTTTCCCTCCTTCCTTCCTGTCTTTTTTTAAGTCAGGTTTCAGGTAGCCCAGGCTGACTTTCAATGAATAATCGGTCCCCTCTGATGGTCGCAGCCAGCAGGGTTTACAAGTGTCCCATAACAGCAACAGTAACACCAGCTGCAGTGAGAGGTGGCCTGCAGAGTCTGCCTGGAATGGAAGGTGAATGTCTCCCCACCACAAAAGCTGGCTGAGAGGCAGTGTTGGGGGGGATGAGTGCAGACAGGAGCTCCAGGCAATGCTGGGATACAGAGGGAAACTGTTGAGGGATTCCATTTTTCAGAACTCAGGCTCATGTCCTTGTCTGGGCCAGCCTTAGTGCTCAGGATGGTTCGAGTAAGCCCTAACAGGTCCAAATGCTGGCACTAAGGAGAGTGGGAGCTTCTTTTGAAGCTTCTTTGATGAGAGGAAGCCAATATCATGAACATGATATAAGAAGAATTGTTTTTGGTTTTCTGACTATAAGTTTTGTTTTAAATAAATTTTATTGTGTATATTTGAGGCTGAGAACACACAGGAAGCAAAACAATCACTATAGTGCAGCAGATTAACATATGTCTCAACTCACCATTACTTCTATTTGACAAGAACTGCTACAATCTGCTTAATTAACAAGAATCCCAAGAATGGAAAGATGGCTCAGTGGTTAAGGTGCTTGCCTGCAGAGCCTAACAACACAAGTTCAGTTCTCCATTACCCACGTGGCACATGCATCTGGAGTCCATTTGCAATGGCCAGAGGTCCTGGCACACCAATTCTCTCTGTCTTTCTCTACTTGCAAATAAATACATAAAAACATTTATTTAAAAAAGAATCCTACTATAATTGGATGTCAAAGATGTGGTACATATACACAATGCTAATTTTGCTGGAGTTCTATTCAGCAATAAGGAAAAATGACACAACAAAATTTGCAGGAAAATGGATGGACCTGGCTTTACGTGGGCATCTTTAGCTGGTGAGCCATCTCTCCAGCCCTGAATTGCCAGTTCTTAAACTCACTAGTCAGAGGACAAACTCTCCCTAATAGATAAATTAAAACAATAGTAAGCTCAGCTTCTAGACAGAGTGACTTCTTTCAAAGGAATAGAAACAAGCTACATTGTTTTCATGCAATAAGTGTAATATATTTCCCAGAAGAGAAATGCTGATGTTGGTATGACTTATGTAATGAGTAGTTTGCATATTTTTTGTGATCTGTTGCCCAAGAGATGGAAAAAGAGCACCCATCAAGTTGTAAGACCTAGAGGCCCCTTAAGAGGTGGGTAAGAGGGCCTGTGCCCAAGGTTCTCTCTGATCATACTTTCAGGGGCAACGCCCTCCTCCTTGCAGCCCCAGTGCCCTGAAGAATGAGCTCCCATGTTTGCTCACTGCAGAACAGGCTTTATCCCCACAAACAGAGCTCTCCGATTCAAAGCTACCAAGTCACTCAGACAGGACCACCATGATCCCTGACTGCAAGAACATTGGATGGAGGTGTCCTCTTCTGGGCTCAGAACTGGCTAGTGGCATTTCCACAAGTCAGTCTTTCTCTGCCAACCATGTTCGACCCAGAAGGCTGCTGCAGCCACCAAAATGAAGGTGAAACAAAGACCTAATCACATGGTACCCAAGAAAAACATGCGTACACAATTAGCATCCTCCCCCAAACACTGTAACTTACATATTAGGTCCCCCGATTTCATGCATGACCCAGATTTCAATTCTTGTGATTTTATCTTTCTGGAAATATGGAATTTCAAAATCTGCAAAAAAACTGAGAGACAGGGAAGGCATTTGTTTTTATCTTTCATGGTGCTGGGTTCGTGCTTTTTCTTTTTTTCTTTTTGTTTCTTTTCCAGGCAGAATCTCACATTAGCCCAGACTGACCTGGAACTCACTCTGGAGCCCCGGGTTGGCCTTTGTCTCAGAGATCCTTCTACTGCAGCCTGCAAAACGCTTGGGCTAAAGGCCTGCACCACCATGCCTGGCTCAGTTTGTAAGTGTTCATCAAGCATTCTACCACTGACCAGCCTGTCAATTCTTAAAGCAACATGGTAATTTTTCCATTTCAGTTGTTTAAATGACTTACACATTACTCTTTTTTGAAAAAAAGGAAGCGCTTCTAGCGCTTTGTAAAAGAGCTTTTGTTTGCAGTTATTTGTCCTTCATTTAGTGGCTATTAGTAGTCTAACTCTGTAGACAAGCGCTGTGGTGAATTTAAAATGCTCCCCCTGGAGGAACACTGGTTTGTGTTTGGAGCAATTGTTTCCCAGATGGCGGCACTGTTTGGGAAGATCATAGACCACTTGAAGGGAGTTGGGGGGCAGCCCTGCTGAAGGAAGTGGATCAACGTGGGCAGGCCTTGAGGACTTACAGCCTAGACCCACTTCCTGTTTGTCCAGTTTCCTGATTGCGAACACCATGTGAGCAGCTTAGCTCCTGCTGCCAGGCTTCCTAGCCATGAAATCGCCCCTTGACACTGTAAGCCAAGGTAATCCCTTTCCTTCCTTCTGTAAATGCTGCTGGTCAGGTATTTGCTTCCAGCAGTGGGAAAGTAACTAGCACAGCAGGCTCTCTATTAGCACATCAGTTAGCATGTGTGCTTTGTAAATTCACAAAAGCAAGTATTGGATTGCAGAGCAGACTGACTCTTTAGCCTCCCCTCAGCACCTACCTGAACACTTTGGCAACATCTGAACTATTTATTGATGTTGGAGATCTTACCCCTTCAGAGGATAGGCTCCAGCTGGCTCTGAACCATTCAGCATGACATAGATCACCCCAGAACTATCTCTTGAATACTAAAAGAGGAAAAAAGGGTTTTGAGAAAATTAAGTCACATCATTTTCCTGCTATGAAAAAAGCTTTTTTTTTTTTTAATTGACACTTTTCAATATGGGCAAATTTGGTGGCCAGTAGGGATACATATTGGTTTACCTGGGAGGAAATTGTCAATCTTGAAAACTCGGACTAAGTAATTCTGTGTCTGCTACCCTAACCCATAATGGTTTGACATACACAGCATCCTATCAGCAGGAACAGAAGTCTCAAAGTCAAAGTGGCTTCATACAAGGAAGATTTATTTTGTGTTCCCACTGTGCGGTAGCTTGAATAGATGTCCCCCAATAGATTCAAGAGTTTATTAAAGCTTGTGATTTGCCTCCAGCCTTCTGGCTGGAGGAGGTATCACATTGGCCTGGCCTAATAGGCTCCAGCCCTAAGGTGTTACTGGTGTGAGTCTGGAATTCCAGCCATAGATATGCAAAGAGCAGTCTGAGCTCAAGCCTGAAGTTCTGCTTTTTGAGAGTTGTGAATGTGCTTGCTTGCTTGAGGTGCTGGTAATGGGTTTCTCTCTCTGCTTGGATCTGTGAAAGGGGGGCCAACCTCTTTTGCCATTCTGGAACTTTCCCTAGAACTGTTACTTCAATAAATATTTTCCTCCCAAAATTGTGCTTGGTTTGGAGATTCATCCCAGTGGCATGTGGCTGACTACGACACATGGCATATTACCATAGGCCGGTTCTCACTCTGGGAGCCATACTGAACAAGTCTCATATATGCAAAATTGCTGATTGTCACCAGGGGAAAGGAAGGTGACAAATCACAGACCAGTTCATTTTATTTTTTTGCATGTGTATGTGGTGTGCACATGTGTGGACATGTTTCTGTGTGGGCATATATGTATGTCTGTGGGGGCCAGAGGTTGATATCAGGTATCTTCTATTGCTTTTCCATCTTATTTTTATGAGACAAGGTCTCCCACTGAACCCAGAACACAGAAATTCAGCTAAACAAGCCGGCCAGCCAGTCGTGGGGATCCTCTTGTCTCCACCTCCCAGCACCACCACATCCAGCATGTTACGAAGTACTTGGGGTCATGGCAAGCACTCTACCTGAGCCCTCTCACCAGCTCCCACAGCTGCATCTAAATGCGTTCGCCCACAAGTTGCACAAGTCACTCCTACTCTTTACTGGCCTATGTAAGTCACATGTCAATAACCTCAAGAATCAGGGGCGTGCAGACCACAAAGTGGAGCCAGACACCAGGGTAAATGGTCCAGAGGCCCACCACAAGCACTGTGTACACAGATGCGTGACAAAGTGTGACACTGCTTATAACCACTGTCATGAAGTGCTAACAAGGTACAAAGTCTTGTGACAGCGTCAAACAAGCTCCATTGACTCTTCCCTTTGAGTGGGAAGTCTCCAACCTAGGTGCTAGGTCAGATATGGACCAACCAGCTGTCTCTCTGACTTACCTGGTGGAGGTTTTAAAAGTCACTAAAACAAAGTCCAGCCCTCTTTTCCTCCACATGCTTTTCTAGGAGGAGGACCTTCATTTTCCAGGCCTTAAGCTAAGGCTTTCCTCCCACCCCAGCCTAATGGGTGAGATGAGGGAGACTCAAGATTTTTCCCACATAAACCTTTTTCCTCATGATGGAAGCCCTCTGTTATCTTTTCTTCTGTTGCTTGTTTAGCTAAAGAGCATAGGTTTTGGCTAAAACCTCTCTCACATGTTCTCTCCACACTGGTGGCTGGAGATCTCTGTAACTCCCCGTTTTCCTTCAAATAAAGTCTCCCACTAAACCTTATCCTCTGGTGTTCTATAATTTTAATTCTTTAACTCTGTAGACAAGAATTCGAGTACTCCTTGAATTTTGAGGTACATTGGAATTTTTCTGGGTATTATCTAAGTTCTAATCCCCAGCTCAGCCCATTACAGTCTCTGTGAAAGTCATTAATTAAAACCTACAAAGTATGTGTAATGACAGAAGTGCTTACATTTAAAGCAAATGCAAGATAAAGTCAACAGAATATGAGATATGATTAACAAAAATACCTATGATACAACACTGGCTGGCTGCCCAAGTTTTGAGGTCAATTGCTAGTGTGTTCAACAAACAAATGTCTAGAAATTCCAAGAGAAACTGGTCCAAGCATATTCTTGATTCTCTACCTGGAGAATAAAGGCCAGGCAGGGATGAATTAAGTGTCACTGAAATCTACTGGACTCAGTTTACACTACAGCAAAGAGAACCCTAGCATTAGCTCACCAAACAGTGATATGCTTCATATCATTGGTGTCTCCAATTGCTTCCAAATGGCACTAAGAGTCACAGCTAAATCCTCAGGTCTCAAGAGCTGACAGCCTATATACCAAAGGGCTTGCATTCAGCCAGCAGGACTAAGGGTAGTTTTTATTTGCATTTTCTATAATCTGTCATCCTGTAACATGAGTATCTGTTATATTAAGAATAAGAAAAAAAAGTCATTTGAAAAGTTCATGAAATACAATGAGGCTGTGCAAAGTAGGAGGAGAAAATGTTTTCAAATCCTGGTTCACCCATTTGTTACATGTATGAGCTCTGTACCTCATTTCCCAAATGCTGAAAAACATTTGCTGGTCAGTGCAAGGCCCTACACTTGGTACCCAGCACCAAAAAGAACAACAGCGATCACTTAATATTTGTTGAATACTTATCTCATAGTGCTCAAGTCCTCTCCTCATCATTACATTGGACTGCCCTTCTCATGCTTGGACTATCCAGCATATTCTAAGGTCTTAAAGACTGAGCACTTGTAACAGTTACCTTTTTGTTGCTGGGACAAAACACCTGACCTGAAGCAGATCATGGAAGGAAAGGGTTTATTTCAGTTTACAGTTTTGAGGGGAAGTTTCATCATGGTGGCGAAAGTTTGACAGGCCTGAGCACAAAGCCTAGGTCACATCTTCACATTCGTAGGAAGAACGCAGTCAGAGCTCCCTCATGCTGAATACCCAGCAGGCAGGACCTCAAGATCTTCCCTCAGTGACACACAACCTCCATTAAGGCTCCATTTCCCAAAGGCTTCCCAAATTGCCACCAGTTAGGGACTAAGTATTCAAAACATAGGATTCTATGAGGGACTTCTTCCAGATCACCACAGCACTGTTATTAGCTTCTCAGGAAGATGCACACAATGGTAGTTTAGAACACCCACTTTGGCATAGGAAGATTCATGGTAGATTGCTCGGTTCCTTGCAGCTAACACTGATATAACACATGCACAGTCTCCATCCCTAAGGTAGTTTGAATGCATGTCCCCATAAACTCAAGCATTTTTCATTACACTTTCTACTTAAGCCCCTCCCAGACAGATAGATCCCTGCTTACAGGGGACACACCCCTGAGGGTGGATCTTGAGTCCAGCCCTTAGTTGTATAGAGAGCAATTTAATCTCTGGTGGTTTGTGCTTGCTGGTGATTTCTGGTTGCTGGATGGTATCTCTCTGCTTGGATCTATGAAAGTGAGCCAGCTTCTTCCACCATGGATGGTGTTACCCTGGAATTTGTAACCCTGAAATAAACACCTTCCTCAAATAAGCTGTTTTTGGTTGGTTGTTTTTCCAGCAATGTAAAGCTGGCCACAACACTCCCCAGTCTTCAAGATCAGGCTCTGGCAGTCACTTCCAGCTGGAGTTGCACTCAATATGAAACCCATGGGAAGTGGACGCAAACAGTGATCCCATTGGAACTGGCAGGGGTACACAGTACGCAACATTGTATCTTGTGTCTGGAGTTGATTCTTAGCTCCAACTGTAGCCTTGGTGGAAAGTAAAAGTTTGGCCCTTAACCCTGACTAGCAATTGACCTAGAGATCAGAGTCCAAGAGAGACCCAAGGTCACATGGCACTGGTGAAGAGGTGGGGTGTGGAAGTACAGTGACCCCCCACCTTTTTCTCGATCAACATAACCAACAGTTAACAGTTAGCACTGAGTTAAGGACTTACCCTCATCATTTCTAACCTTTCTGCTATCTTTGGAGACAAAGAATGGAAGATGTAAGCACTGTAATCTCTAGATAGTGAGAGCTGTCATCCACTCTCGTGACAATATTCTATGAGGAACACACTGACCTCAGGGAGCTTTCTGTGCCTGCAAATTATTAGTAGCCTGTCAGATCCTCCCCAAGGGATAATGATTTGTGGATATTTCTGATCCCAACATCTAGGTCTCAGGTGTCCCAGGCTTTTCCATAAAATGAGGATCACCCCATTTAACAGAGCAGTAAAAAAGAACATGGATTTGAAGTAGTGAGCACAACCATGACATCACAGAAATAGTGACTATTTAATGCCTTCATACTTACAGCTCACACAGTGCCTTCATGCATACAGTTAACACAAATCCTTCCTGCATGCAGCTAACACAGTTCCTTCATATGTGCATCTAACAGTGCCTTCATGCATACAGCTGACACTTCCTGAATGCTTTCTCTGTGCCAAGTACTACATTAAGTATTTTATCTCCTCAAACCCTCATAACTGGAGGAACAGAGAGAATGAATTGGGGATGTTGCAAAAATGAGACTCACAGAAATTAAGTAATGGTTGAAGTCTTGGGTTTCTGAGCTGCTCTGTTCCAACTCCAAGTTACACTCATACCCAGGCACTCACTCACCCAGCCAGGATTCCCAGCTTACCTGCATGGATGCCCTTTTCCAGTAGGCGTCAACAGCATTGTTTTCACAGTCTTCTGCTGTGGGGCAAGACTGGTAGTCAAGTCCTGAGGGGAAAGTGGGCAGGCACATTTCGTTTTGAGGTAATATCAGGGAAAACTTCACTTAAAATATTTGCTAGCTCCATAGTTCACATAGATTCTGCACAGTGTGTACAACTCAGTCACCCTCTCTGACCCTGTTTTTTTCTTCTTTAATCGACTAGGGAGGTGAGGGTGGGGAGTAAGTATAGGTGTCTCTGACCCTGTTTTGAAGTGAGGGTTACAGTTGGTTGGAGCCCAGGCTCTGGACTCGCACTGTGATTCTGCAGCTTGCTACCAATCCACACTACACAGCCCCTTGAGCTTCTGTGCCTCTGTTTCCTCATTTGTGAAAATATGGATTATAATATGATTCCATGGGGATGTTTCAGGGTCAAATGAGTTGATGTGTAGAGTCTTTAGACCAGTATGTAGCCAGAGGTTAGGTCCACCTTCCATCAGCGGTGTTCTCCACTAGTGTTGCTGTCCCAGCTCACGGGATTAGGGGATCAAGTGAGATGAGTGCATTGGAAACTTCAGCACTGACGGTACGTGCGCAGGGAAGAGCACTTACTTTACTGGGAAGTGTGCAGGAATCTTACCAGATGCATTTTCCTGTCGACACCAGGTCAAGAAATCTCCAACCCTACCATATAGAACATCGCACAGGGGCATAAGGCGACGGGTGTTCTCCGCATAGCTGGTAACAAGGAGGTGGTTGTTTTCCCAGAACAGGGACTGAAGGGAAGCAGAGTTAAAATACAAACTAAAATGAGATCAGGCACAACATCATCAAGATATGTGAAGCATATAGATCAATGGACCAGAGCAGAAGACCCAGACCTTAGTTCAAGCATCTATAACTACCTGATCTTTGACAAAGAGCCAATATTGCACACGGGAGAAAAGGCAGCGTTTTCAACAAATGGTGCTGGAGAAGTTGGATAACCACAGGTAGAAAAATGAGTCTAGATCCACTTCTATCACCCTGCATAGAATCAGCTCCAAATGGATTAAGGACTTCAATATAAGACCCGAAGCTCTAAAACAACTGGAGGAAAAAACAGGGAGAACACCCCAAGATAGAGGAATAGGGGAGAGGACTTCTCAAACAAGACCCCAGGAACTGTGGGATCTCATGAAACTAAAAGTCTTTTGTACAGACATGGATACCATCAACAAAGCCAACAGACAACCCACAAAATGGGGGAAAATCTTGGCCAGGTATTCCTCCAACAGAGGCCTAACATCTTTAAAAATTAAGCAATTAAAAAAAATCAAACAATCCACTCAAAAAATGGGCCAGAGAATTGAACAAAGAATTCTCACAGGAAGAAATACAAATGGCCACTACTCACTTAAATCAGTGTTTGAAATCCTTAGCCATAAGGAAAAGGCAAATTAAAACAACTTTGAAATTCCACCTTACTCCAGTTCGGATGACAACCAGTAAGTGGTCAAATGAGGCAGATGTTGGCAAGGACATGAGGAAAGAGGCTTCATTCACTGCTGGTGGGAAGGCAAACTTGTGCAACCACTATGGAAATCCGTGCAGAGAATCTTTGAAAAGATGAAAATGGATCTACCAGCTGACCCACCTACTCCACTCCTGGCATTTACCTCAAGACTCCACCCTTTACTTCAGAGATGCTTGCTCAACTGTGTTTATTGCTACTCTATTCACAATAGCTAGGAATTGGAATCAACCCAGATGCCCATCGACAGAAGAATGGACAATGAAGATGTGGGACACATTCACAATGAAATTCTATTCAGCAGTAAGGAACAACGAAATTTTCAGGAAAATGTATAGACTTGGAAAATATCATCCTAAGCGAGGTCATAGTCTAAGAAAGTCAAATGCCACACGATTCCTCTCATATGTGGTACCTATAAAATGGACCAGCTGAGGAGGAGGACAAAAGGCAGTCAGCATTAGCACTATGGGCTTATAGAATGAGACCAGGGAAAAGTGGAAACAGGGGGGGAGGAGAGGAGAGGATACCTGACAAGCTAATCCAGAGAAAGAACACTGGGGTGGTAGGACTGGGGAAGGGAGGGAAGCAACACAAAGTAAAAGCTTTAGTAGTCTATACAATAGGAACTTCCCTTCAGTATACAAGATATAACCTCCAGTTAAGGGGAGTGGATGTACCAGACTGATATGCCTATGGCTCTGGCTTGTGAATCCCAGGACCAGGACTGGGTAA
>PVHP010032993.1:6848-20065 GCA_004024765.1 Zapus hudsonius | reverse complement strand
TGAGAGAGAGAGAGAGAGAGAGAGAGAGAGAGAGAGAGAGAGAGAGAGAGAGAGAGAGAATGGGCATGCCAGGCCTCCAGCCACTGCAAACTCCAGACACAGGCTCCACCTAGGGCATCTGGCTTTACATGGGTACTGGGGAATTGAACTCAGGTTCTGTGCCTTAACCACTGAGCAATCTCTCCAGCTCATGAGATAGTTTTTTGAGCTCCACATATATATACTGTAGGAATGTGTACCTCTGAACTCATACACATGAGCACATACATTCAACACACACAGACACACATACACACAGATTTTGACACTTCAAAATATGCTGCTCTAGGGCATTGATATTTTGAATTAAAGACACTTACAAACCAGCCGGTGTTGGAAGGTCACTCTGGCCATTGTGTTTCTTAAGCAGATGATTTTTCCCAGGTGAAAGATGTCCTCTTTTAGTACTGGGGATTGAACCTAGGGACTCACACTTGCTAGGTAGGTGCTTTACCACTGAGCTATGTCCCAAGCCCTTTTTGTAGTTTTTATTTTGAGCAAAAGTTTTGCTAGTCTGCCCAGGCTGGCTTTGAACTCCCTCTATAGCCCAGGCAGGCTTTGAACTTGTGATCCTCCTTTCAGCCTCCCAAATAGCTGGGGTTACAGGCCTATATCACAAGTCAGGTGAGGTGACCTTCCTTTTAGAACATTCTTAGAATCAGTGATAGGCCAGGTGAGGTGGTACATGCCTTCAATCCCAGCACTCTAAGAGGTTGATGTAGGAGCATCAACAGGAGTTCGAGTCCAGCCAGGGGCTACAGAGTGAGATCCAGGTCAGCCCTGGCTAGAGTGAGACCCTACCTTGAAAAAAAATCCCTTAGAGTAAGTGATGGAAAAAGAAATGAAGAGAATTCTGTATAGATCTTGCTAAAATAACTTTGCAAAACTTACCCACATAATCTAATTTTTCACAACTCAACAATTCTTGTCAAAATTTTGTAAATGATTGGCTATAACTGCTTTTTTGGGTCATCATTTTTTTGGGTCATCATTCTTTCCTGATCACTTCATGCCTCATAAAACATATTTAATACACTTGTATGGTTTCCTCTTGTTAATCTAGTTTATGCCAATTTAACTCTCAGATATAGCTATGACCCTCAGAGGATGAAGGTGAAGGGTTTTTTTTAAACTCTTCAGCTCTTTTCTTTAGAGGCTCAAAGCAAAATGTTGGAAATTATATTAAGGAAAGAAACACCTTTACTGATGTTTTATGAAAAGAAAACATCTTATGTGCACTTGTGTATTTCATGTTAGTACCAAACCACTTGACGCCCACTTCCAAGCTGTTGATGCAGAATTGTCTTGGAAGATGTAAGCTTTCACACCCCATAATGGCTGTAAGGCTCCTGTGGGCTCTATACTATACCTGGAAGAGTCTATCATCAAGACCCCCAAACAGCAGCTGGAAAACATTTCATTTCTGTTTCCTGGGCACAAGGTCAAACTGTCTCTATTTAATCAAGATTGCTTAATCATAATCCCAAGGCATGGCTCCAGGTCATCTGTATTTTGTAAAACTGCACTGAGATACCTTAGTTGGGTTTTCTTTTATCTTTCCTTCCTTCGAAGATCTAATTGCATCTCACCACTCCTATGCTTGGATTTCCTTCAAACGCAGGCCAGCACAAGCATCCGCAGATGCTTTGGATTCGCATCATTTTTGGAGGGAAGCAACCAAAACTGTTCACTAACACCTATCACTTCTTACAACTAGGTTGATGGATTTATTTGTGAAAACTGCAGCCTCACACACTCTCTTGGGACTAAAGGTGTGAAGAGGCTAGACTAAGAACTGGCAGGGTTTAACCACAATATCCAACATGTAGACTGTCAAATGTTGACTCTAGCTTTGTAAGCAAATCTCAGAATGGGTCCCCATTCCATATTTACAGGTGAAGCCAGATAAAACATATCTATTTGTGAGCTTTACCTCTGGCACAGGTTATACATGGCTTTGACTGTAGGCTCTCCTACTTGCTAGCTGTGTTATCTGGGGCAACTCACTCACTCTCTGTAAGCTTTAGGTTGCTCATCTAGAAGAGATATGAGTTCATCTATCTATAAAAAACTTGCTGCTGGGTGTGGTGGTGTTCACACACCTTTAACCCCAGCACTTGGGAGGCAGAGGCAGGAGGATCATGGTGAGTTTGAGGTCATAGTGAATTCCAGGTCAGCCTGAGCTAGAGTGAGACCTTACATCAAAAACACCAAATAATAATAATAATAATAATAATAATAATAATAATAATAATAATAATAAAGCCAAAGTCAGGGCTAGTTCAGTAGTTAAAGATGTTTGCTTGCAAAGCCCGATGGCCCAGGATTTGATCCCCTAGAACCCAGGTAAAGCCAGATACACAAAGTGGCACATACATCTAGAGGTCCTGGTGTGCCCATCCTCTCTCTCTCACACACACTTTCTCCTCACAAGTAAATAAATAACAATATAAAATCTTGCTGATCCCAGTGGCTGGCATAGCATGAATGCTCACCATTCTATGTTCTCTTCCTGGGCTCAGAGCTACACTACATATCCCAGCATACTTTGCAGGAAATTGTGGGCATGTACTGGTTTCAACCAATAGTATATGTGCAAAATGAGGTTCATAAATCCCAATGTAATCCTCTGCAGTCTTCTCCTGGGAGGGAATAGAGGTGGCCCAGGGTGACTTGAAAGCCATGTGTTGAAGTCGAAGCTCTACTGTCATCCTGAGACTCTGACAAATTGTTTAATGAAGCAGATAGTTTACCCAGAGTTCACAGTTACTCTCATTACAAATTCTCAAAAGTCTGAGCAGTGATATTAAGAAGCCAGCTCTTTCAGCACTCCAGAGTTGATGGTTAAAATCGCCGAAGTTCTGTAAGCCATTTGATGTTGTATTCCTAGGCTGAAATCAGCCATGGCAGAAATAGTTACACCATGGAAATTGTCAGAAACTACAAATCAGACTTATTTTTGATCAATGTTGTTGTTGGTGTGAACCCATTGGTACATTTACTAGCATATAACCAAGAGGGAATATACCATTTCCTCCTGGCCTCATCCCAAAGTTTCATAACCTAGAGCACTGTGTGATCCCAACAGTGTTTGTGGCTAATGTATCAAGATCAAAGTTGAAGATTAAGAGGAGACACTAAAGTCAGCAGTTATCTATCTAGAATTAGATAGAACATATAGCCAAGGGGAAGAGAAGTCTAATCTATGCCCTGTATAAGGATATCTGGAGTTAGGGTTATATATTTTGTTTTGGGTCTCTAGAAAGTCTCCAACTTCTTTGATCACCATTTCCTTGACTGCCTGTCACTTGTCCATCTGCAAAGTGTGTGTCTTCTGAAGTCCAGTGACTTGCCACTCACTCCCAAGGACTCCCTAATGACAGGCACTCAGCAAAGTGTCTTATTTCCTGTATACTAGCATAAGGGGGTCTGGGGCCCATACAGAGGGAGCTGTCTCTGTCTAGGCTTCCCCGATAGCAGACCCTGAGATAGCGTCAAGTGCAAGCTTTTGAATTTTTTTAAGAGCATGATGCCAGGAGATAGCATGGAAAAGTAGGGGAGAAGTGAAGCACAGATGGGAAGACAGTCCACAAAGGAGGTGTGCTATAGCACATTAATGTTGTGAGCAGCTGGAGAAGCTAGAAGAAGGGGGAGAGCAAAAATTTTAGAGTTTCATCAAAGATGGAAAAGGAGACTGGGTCCTATTGTTCTCTTCAGTCACTGGTCAGTATAGTACCATATGACTCGGACTCCCATAACCTGTCAGGACAACCAGATTGTCTCTTTGCTTTCATTATCTAGCCCCTGAAAATCTCTTTGATCTGCAAAGAAAGACTTTTTGGCTTTGTCAGAGGTGAGCTGACTTCTTTCTTCTGACCTTCACATGGAGATATGACTCCTATCACATACCCTGACTTCTGTGTACATTTAGTTTGTCATATACATGTACAATTTATGCATGATTTAAATCACAATCTCCAAATTTACATCACTGGGGAGTTCTCTTAACAATGAGACATACCCATGACAATCACATTTATTTTACTTTTCTTGAGGTCTAAGCTGGCTTTTTAAAAATAAATTATATCTTTATTATCCATATTTAGATACACTGAATGAGCAAATAATGTGTTGGTGTTCTCAATTCCCCGATTTCCCTCTTCCCTGTCCCCAATCAGCTGGGTGTCTTCCTCTGTGGACAAACTGAATCAGTCCATGGGTAGGGGGTTATGGATAGCCTAGGAATCAACCTGGTTACACCTCCCCTTTGTTGTTACTGAGGGGGGTGATGTCATTTTACTTTTTGAACTTTCCATACACATGTATAATTAATTTTTTTTAAATCAACCTAACGAAAAATTATCTCACCTCTCTGTTTCTCTTCTCTTTATAGCTCTCTGCTTGCAAATAAGAAAAATATTAAAAGGGGGTGGGTTGGAGAGATTGTTCAGTGGTTAAGATGTTTGTCTGCAATGCCTAATGACCCAGGTTTAATTCCCCAGTGTCCATGTAAAGCCAGATGCACAAATTGGCACATGTATCTGGTGTTTGTTTGCAGTGGCTAGAGGCCCTGGTGTGCCCATTATCTCTGTCTGTCTCTCTTCTCTCTAGTTCTCTCTGCTTGCAAATAAATATAATATTTTTTAAAAAATTATCTCACAACACACTTGGGCCAGGAAGACTGGGATGAGTACTAAGATATACAGGATACCTTGCCACAAGGACTAATACAGACAGCCCACAGAGGAGGATATACAACTGATCAGGGATGGGGAGGGGGGGAATTGGGGAATTCGGGATAATAACGCATGGTTTGCCCACTAAATAATGTAACTCATTATGGACAATAAATATATATTAAAAAAAAGCATATAAAAAATCAAAAAAAATTATCTCACATTGAACAATAAAGACACAAACTTTAAGGTACTTTTAAAAAATCATTTACTGAACACAGCACCATTTTTCCTTTTATAAAGCAAGACAGTTTCAGATTAGTTGAGCGATTAGGACTGTTTACTAAAATGATTCTATATGTGAAACCCAAACTGAAAATACCATTTGATATACAAATCACTAATAGACCTCTGGTGCAGTCAGCAAGTTTACATAAATGGTTTAACAAAAGTACATGATAATTATGACCATCTTGGATTAAATATGTATCTCATTGGAATATCTATTTTGTGGTAGACTACAGTTATGCAACACTTTGATATGAGCCTACAAGATCATTCAGACTTATGCCCTCTAGAACTGTAAATTAATAACTTACTCTTAAGATATCACACTTATGGCAATTTGTCATAGCAGCATTATGCAACTAAATCATGTTCAAAAATTTAAAATTATGTAGTTTTGAATTGCCTTTTAAAGACCCAATGTAATGGTGATGTTTGGCTTTCTTTGTTCAGTTGGTTTCAGAAATGAGCTTTGTGGATTAAGTGTAACCAAGTCTAAGTCTCAGTTGGATACTCTTAGAGGCTGGCTCTCATTAATTGGCTGGTGGCTTCTTAGGGCAGAGACCCTGACTTCACACATAGACAGATTACATGGTAGGCTATTGCTGGAGGAAAATTGACTGTTGATGGTACCTGCTGATTGTAGTCCAGTTACTTTTGGATTAATTGCTGATTTTGATTACCTGCTCTATTTCTTTTTTTGGTGGGGGGCACTGGATAATCCATCATTCAGATAATTAAAAACTTTCTTCCCAAACATACTTTGTTTTGGGCCACATGAAATCCTAAAGTTTTTGTACCTTTATTCCTCTTGGTGGTGCTTTCAAAGCACCAATAACCTTTAAATTTTATTTTTATTTATTTGAAAAAAAAGAGAGAATATATGAATATGAGTATGGGCATGGTAGGGCCGCCAGCCACTGCAAACAAACTCCAAATGCACATGCCATTTTCTGTATCTGGCTTTACATGGGTACTGGGAAATTGAACCTGGATTGTTAGGCATTGCAGCCAAGTGCCTTAACCACTGAGCCATCACTCTAGCCCAAAGCACTAAAAACTTTTATGTGCTCACCAAATTGTTAACTAATTCATGAATATATTTCATTCTGGATAAGAAGAGGATATATCTCCTGAACACTTTCTTATGCCAAACACTAGGCTAAGCAGTTTTTATGTTCATTCACTTTGGAAGGTGAAGGCACCATGGGCATCACTTCTCAAAGATGAGGATATGAGGATTGGAGAGGTTGTGTGGCTTATGGAAGCTCACAATGCTCAAGCAGAGCAAAGCTCAATTGTGAAACCAGGCAACTTGAATTTCAAGCCACACTTCTAACCAGCAATGACATTGTTGTTCTCTTTTTGGAAATGACCCAAGTTTGTTCCCAAAAATAGAGCTATATTAGCACCTGGATTTTACTCACAGTGGAAGAGGCCAAGCGTCAGGATGCCAAAACAATTCCTATGTTAACTGGTTGACTTTCTCTTGGGTTTTGGGCACATGTTCATTTGATGAGTCTCAGTCTCTCTCTCTCTGTCTCTCTCTGTCTCTCTCTCTCTCTCTCTCTCTCTCTCTCTCTCTCTCTCTCTCTCTCTCTCTCTCTCTCTCTCTCTCTTCATTTATATTCCCAGAACCCTACCTGTCATGGTTTGATACAGGTGTCCCCCACAAACAATTGAATGTGTTCTGATAGATCGATCCTCAGCTGATTGCAGTTTGGGTTTTACAACCTCGATGAAGCTTTGTTGTTGGGGGCGGGCTTATGGGGGTTATAAGCCAGCTCCCCCTTGCCAGTATTTGGCACACCTTCCTGCCACTGTTTGCAGCGCTGTGGCAGAGGTGATGTCCAGCCCTCTGCTCATGCCATCGTTTTCTCTGCCAGAATGGAGTCTCCCCTCGAGTCCGTAAGCCAAATAAACCCATTCCTCCACAAGCCACTTTTGTTTGGGTTCTGTCTGCGCAGCAACTAAGAAGCTGACCACAACAGTTTTGGTACCAGGACATGGGGTCATCTGTTGCTGCTAGAACCCTGATCTTTTGGCTTATGGGTCTTCTGGAAGTGATCTACAGGAGGAATGTGGAAGGACTTTAAATCTCGGCCTAAGAGATGCCTCACAGTGTGTGAGTATAGCTTCATGGATCATTCTGGTCAGAATTGAAAGACCTGAATGTATTGAGAACTATGGACTATGAGGTTTGGCTTATGAGGGGGAGAAAGAACTTGGTCAGGACTGTGCCAGAAGCAGTTTGCGTGAGAGGCTTACTGTGTTCTGCCTGCCTATGTCCTGGGAACCTGTGCAGGGTTGTGTTACGTAAAGATGGACTGGTGTGAGCAGATGGAGATGGCACAGAAAGAAAGATCTTTGGGTAGAAACTGCTGCGCGTTCACCTGCAATTGTTTGAGAGATTACAACCACTGAGACTGGGCCAGCTGGTCTGCATTGGAACAACAGGAAGAATGCAGACTCTTTGAGGTAAGGGGCCTGAATGCTTTGATCCCCCCCTGGATTCACAAGTTGGTAGCCCACCTGGTTCTGTGGAATGAAGATTGGTTAGAAAGAGAGGGTCATTGGATTTGCAACACAGTTTTGTTTTTGAAAAATGGCCATCGGCCTGTGAAGCAGGTGTGCAAGGTTGCCTGCATGGAGCCCAATGGAGCCATGAGGATGAACTGTGGGTTGCAATGGAGACCCAGTGAATTCCAGGACTATGGATGGGTGCCAAGGTGAGCTGCCAGTACTGGATGACGTTTTCCAGTACTGTGAGTAGCTGAGCTGGAGGGGTGGAATTGAATCTCCAAGAGACTTGTGTTATTGGTTAGAATAATCATATTGAGCTTGGAGTTAGAGATTGATGGTGCCCTGTTTGTTTTAAATCTTGTATTTTATTGGTCAATCTGTTTTTGCTGTGCCTCATGTTTTGCATTGTGAATGTTCTGTGCCATTATGGGTTTATTTTTGGTATTATGGCTCAGTTGAAAGCTGCAGGGACTTAAGAGTTGAGCTGAACATATTGTGTTTATATTTTGTATGATTATTAGTTTGTGGGGGCCAGGGGTGGACTGTCATGGTTTGATACAGGTGTCCCCCACAAACAATTGAATGTGTTCTGATAGATCGATCCTCAGCTGATTGCAGTTTGGGTTTTACAACCTCGATGAAGCTTTGTTGTTGGGGGCGGGCTTATGGGGGTTATAAGCCAGCTCCCCTTGCCAGTATTTGGCACACCTTCCTGCCGCTGTTTGCAGTGCTGTGGCAGAGGTGATGTCCAGCTCTCTGCTCATGCCATCGTTTTCCCTGCCCAGATGGAGTCTCCCCTCGAGTCTGTAAGCCAAATAAACCCATTCCTCCACAAGCCACTTTTGCTTGGGTTCTATCTGCGCAGCAACTAGAAAGCTGACTGCAACACTACCCCTGATTTCACCTCCACCACTCTTCATTTATATTTCCAGAACCCTACCCCTGATTTCACCTCCACCTTGCAAAGTCATGAAGATTAAAGTTCTCTTTATGCTTGTGATCAAAATGGATTAAATGGGGTTCTTATGTTTTTACATCCAGCAGTTCAGAAGGAAGGCCTTATCAATAAGAATAAAAGTCACTGGTTATTTCTGAGTTTCAACTTAACTTTTCAAGTTTAGTTGTGGTTGCCATTTGCCTTCAGGACAATGGTCTTACCCCTCTGTTCAGATCGTCTGATAGCTGGCTAGACTTCACATATCACTGCCTGTCGCCCGCGGAGGGCAGTGATCACACAAATACACACACACACACACCGTTTGTGGGTTGACGAACATGTGTTCATTATTGCGGGGAACAAGGCAGAATATATAGAGCTTGCTAGCCAATCAGGGGGTTAATGGTCAGTCTTATGATAAGAACCTGTGCCTAGTAGCCAATTGAGATCACCTCCTGAAACTTATTAAGCCAAGCCCCTCTTGGTAGGCTGTCAGGTGCCGTCCAAGACTAAGCCAGGGTGTGCCTCCAAAGGCCCCCAAAGGCTTTCGCCCCAGACATAACCCCCTTTTCTTTTATTAAAAAATGGCTCAGGATCGTGTCTGTCTTAGGTTGTCCATGGCAAATTACACTCTTACCCGTCATTGGAATTCTGACCTCCAAGCATCAGAACCCTGTCTTAGGTTGATATGTATTTCCATGGATCTTACCCGTCTCTGACTACCGATCCAGCATTTTAAGCCATATATGGGGGGAGGATTGGTCACCCATAGCTGCCATGGCTTGCTTAATTAGCTGTGCTTGCAGTTGTTGGTGCATCTGAAATTGGCAAAGCATTAATGCACATCAGACCAAGAGTTTTTATCGAAGACGCTATAGTCGGGATATGTACTTTAGCAATAAGGATTGGGTTAGGTTATTAAACTCATAAGTTAGCAATAAAGATTAAACTCATAAGTCCAATGACTAGTTAACATATATGACTGCTGTCTAGACATTTTTGCTGCAAAACATCAATTATACAAAGTCCCATAATAGAATGAATACAATAGAATGAACACATCACAATGTCATTAATTGTCCAACGATACCAAGTTGTTCCCGCACAGGAATAATTTGCTGATCATGAATCATAAGTCCAGTTTTAAATTGTCCATTTAATTGATCCTGGATGTTCAGAGCTTGGGCAGCTGCAGAAAAAAGAGTATTGAGAATCTGTGCTGTAGAAACTGAAGTAGCAAAAGCAACAGCAGCCGTAGTAGTCGTCACAGCTGAAACGGCTATTGCAGCAATGATGACAGAAGTTATTTTCTTATGAACTGCAATTGATATATGAGGAGAACTGACGTCCACAGGAACTGAAGTATATTGAGGTATCTGCAGTACTGTCCTTACTAGCATTCTAAATTTGTACCCTGGAGTAGGAAATATTTTAAAGAGTTAGTTCAAGGACACAAAATAAGACAATTGTTGAAATAATATCTTAGATGGAAACTCTGCGATCATCTGCAACAAAGCAAAGCAGTGTTCAATCCTGTTAAATTTTTGAAAAGGAAAATCTGTGACAACCAATGTTGTTAGCTTAATTAAGTTATTCCAACACATTTATCTGATATGAGGATAGAAGCCACAATGACTGAAATTAAACCTTACAAGTCAAATGATGACCACCTGGCAGTATTAGCATAAATAAAAAGAGCTATCTCCTTAAAACTCACAATGCTTTTAGATGTGAGAACCCACCTTAGAAAATCAATACCAGTAAGCAACTTCTATCCCCAAAACTCAATTTGTCCCAGACAAAGAAAGAGCTAGTCTTGGTGAGTACCTCAAGAGTTCCTCTTGTGCATTTCTTAACCCACAAACAATTTAGTCACTGAACCAACAGCTATAACTGGAGAGTGATCAGGTCCAGTGGTAGCAGTAGTCAGTCTATATGTGATAGTCACTTCTTTTATAACTTGCTATGACTAGCATTTCTGCAAAAATCCCAAAATTAAGAAAGATACTTTCTAGGGGCATTCTTCCCCTTCTTTTTTATTTATAAGAAAGCAGAAAACATATAGTACTTATAGCAGACAATGTCTCTAACCATTGAGCAATAGATGAGAAAAGAAACATGTCTTTTTCTTTGACTCAGTTTACCTATACAATCATGGACTTTGACAACACAAGGAAGATAATTCTCCTTGTATATTTATTTCCTTTACATTTGTCACAAACCCATTGGCCAGAAGAGCTTATGAGGAAGGATTGGAAAATATGTTGATTTCTGGGATTTTGGCAATAGGAGGAGCTCTGTCCTAAAGTCAAAAGGCCAGTGGAGCACAAAAGTATATGCTCTTTCTTTTGTTAAGTCCATAAGCCCTAGTAATTGGCTTTCATAGGAAAACTGAGATTCAACACATATTTGTCTAGACACTTAGTCTCTTATACCTTATAGAATTCAGAGAAATCACAGGTATTTCTCGTATGTAACGCCTCTATAAATATAATTTTTAGGAAAACTGACAAACCATACAGTATTAGCACATATTTAAACATTGATAGACATTTTAGAACTGAGTGAGGAACAAAAATGGAGAACAGGTGTGGGAATAATAAAAATATATCTACTTCGCTTACCTTACTCAGAGTCATCTTGATTTTTTAACATTGGCAGAGTCAGTCACTCTGGAACCCAAATTGGTGAGGCTTTATTCTGTGGAAATACACAAACTGAGCCTCGGCCACAATAAATTACTGGATCCGGGCCACACCATTGGCCAGTAAGAATATCCCTCCATTTTACAGTCACTCCATTAAATTGTCTATGGTTTGTATGTCTGTCAGCTGCAAAGCGACCTTCATTGTCCAGTGTTAAAAAATTCAAAATAAAGAGAGAAACAGAGAGTTTGTCTTTAGGAGACCTGAAGGTGTCCCCTATTCCTCCTTTCTGTTTGCAAAGAGCATTTTTGAGGGTAAGATGAGCATGCTCAACAATACTTTGACCTTGTGGATTGTAAGGAATGCCTGTAATTAAAGAAATCTCAAATTCAGTTTGGAATTGCTTAAAGGAAGTTGAAGTATAAGCGGGACCATTGTCAGTTTTAATTAGTTTAGGGATTCTCCAAGTGGCAAAGGCTTGGAGACAGTGGGAAATAATGTCTCTGACCTTTTCTCCACTGTGAGGTGATGCAAAAATAACTCCTGAACACGTATTCACAGATAACATGTTCAAATTTAAGAGTACCAAATTCTGGAATATGAGTAACATCCATTTGCAATATGTGATTGGGTTTTAAACCTTGAGGGTTGATTCCAAAAGATTGTACTGGAATAAGGGGGCACACGGTTGACAGGACTTTACAATAGTACGAGCAAGGTCCTTAGTAATATGAAACTGTTGGCGTAAGGCGGTAGAGTTAACATGGAATTTATTATGGAAGGCCTTAGCCTGTTCTTCCGCAGTGAATATGAATTCAGAGTGAGTTGCTTTATCTGCTAAATCATTTCCTTGAACAAGTGGTCTGGGCAGATTAGTATGAGCTCTGATATGACCAATGAAAAAAGGGAGTTTGTGTTGCAATATAAGGTTTTGTAAAGCAACAAAATAAGGGGCCACTGCAGAAGTGGTCAAAATATATGGAACCATTTCTAGAATTTGCAAAGAGTTCACCACATATTTGCTATCTGATAGTAAATTAAAAGACTGTTCTGCAAGCATTTGGAAGGCCAGCACAGCTGCAGCAAGTTCCGAGACTTGTGCAGAGGTGCTATGGATTATGGTGGTATAACTTTTGCCATCAATTATAATGGATCCAACCCCATTTTTTGATCCATCAGTAAACACAAGAGAGCAATCATGCAAAGGCTTCTTCCTAGTGATTTTTGGAAAAATAATAGGGGTATTCTTACAAAATTGTATCCAAGGATGCTTAGGGTAATGATTATCAAAAGTAGTGGTGGATGAGGACAAGATAATAACCCAATCTGCACAATGGTTTGTAAGCCAGTGAATCTGCTCTGGCCCATAGGGAGTAATTATTTTTGGAGGCATACCTAAAACAGCTTCAGATTCTTGTATGCCTTTATATATCAGCTGAGCTACAGCAGCTGGATATGGTGACAATATTTTATGTGGAGAACTAGGTAGGTTGACACTCAGTAGAGGTCCACCCTGCCACAAAATCCCAGCAGGGCTATGGTTCTCTGGCAAGACAATAAAAAGCAATGGTAACTCAGGATCTCTATGGACAATTTGACATGCTTCTAATCGTTGAACCAAGGAAAGGGCTTGTCTGGCCTCAGGTGTGAGAGTTTTTCTAGAATTCAGGTCCATGTCACCCTTCAAAATATCAAACAATGGTTTAAGTTCTCCGGTAGTTAATTTTAGGTAAGGCCTAATACAATTGATATCTCCCAACAATTTTTTTTAAAATTTTTTTTAACCACCAACATTTATTTTAAAATACAAACATGCTTTTAAATATTTTTTTTAAATACAGCTAATAGTTTTATCTTGTTCCTGGCACTATTTCCTCTTCTTCTTCTTTTTTTTAAAATATATATTTATTGTCAATACTGTGTTACATTATTCAGTGGGCAAACAATGAGCTGTTATCCCCAATTCCCCAACGCCCCCCTCCCCATCCCCAATCAGCTGGATATCCTCCTCCGTATACCACCTGGATCAGTCCTTGTGGCAGGGGGCCCTGGATAGCCTGGTACTCAGCCTGGACCTCCTGTCTCCAGTGTGTTGTTGCTGTAGGGTGCCAT
>PVHP010032992.1:0-19988 GCA_004024765.1 Zapus hudsonius | reverse complement strand
TAACAACACACTTGGGCCAGGAAGACCGGGATGAGTACTAAGATATACAGGATCCCTTGCCACAAGGACTAATACAGACAGCCCACGAAGGAGGATATACAACTGATCAGGGAGGGGGAGGGGGGAAGCGGGGAATTCGGGATAACAACGCATGGTTTGCCCACTAAATAATGTAACTCATTATGGACATTAAAATAAATAAATAAATAAAAAATGAAAATATAAAATATTAAGATATAAAAATAAAAAAGGCCAATTCACAAACACAAACATATCAGAACAGGGCCCTAAAGACCAGGAAAAGCAGAAGGATGAATTTCAAGTCAAGAATAATGTGGTGCTTTGGATGTGAATGTGTGTCCCCAGAGCCTTTGGAGGGGGGTAAGGCTACTTAATCCTACTTAAGTCTCCACTAGCGAGCTGGAAGTGTCACTGCAGGGGTCTTGGAGTCCAGCCCTAAGGTGTGTTCAAAGCCAGTTGAAGCTCTGGTTCTTGGTGCTGGCTGGTGCTGTTTTCTGTCTCTAATGTGGATTGCATCTATGGAAGTGAGCCAGCTTCTTCAGTCATGAAGGAGCTTCCCCTGCATTCTGTAAACCTGATAAACCCTTTCCTACCATAAGCTGCTTCTGGTTGGGTGTTTGTCTCAATAAGGAAAAGTAACTGCAATAGATAGTAATCTTTGTTGGCACTTGTTTCCTATGTCCAGCAAAGTTATCTCTGAAACCTGATGGAGAGGATGGGGAGATCACTTAGTAGTTAAACATGCTTGCTTGCAAAGGGTGCCTACAAAGGTTCAACTCCCCAGCAGCCATATAAAGTCGAGCACAAAATGTACATACATCTAGAAGTCATTTGCAGCAACCAGATCCTCTAGTGCCCATATTAGCATACATATATGCATACATACATATATGAACACATACATCCAATTGTATTAAAAAGAAAATTGAGGGGCTGAAGAGATGGCTAAGTGGTTAAAGGTACTTGCTTGCAAACCCTGACAGTCCAGGTTCAATTCCCCAGTACCCAAGTAAAAAAGCCAGATGCACAAGGTGGTACATACATCTGGAGTTTGATAATAGTGGTCAAGAGACGCTGGCATGCCCATTCATACATACACATACTCTTTCTCTGTCTCTCTCAAAGAAATAAATAATAAATATCTAAAAGAAAGAACATTGAGGGCTGGGGAGTATCTCAGCGGTTAAAGGCTGGGAAAACCTGTAGGACTGGTTTTAATTCCTTGGCATGTCCATACTCTTCTCTCTTTCACAAATAAAATATATATTTTTAAAGAATAAGAATAAAAATATTCCACAGCACTCAGGAGGCAGGGTAGGAGCAGTGAGTTCGAGGCCACCCTGAGACTGACTACACAGTGAATTCCAGGTCAGCCTGGGGTAGAATGAGACAAGAGAGACGAGAGAGAGACGAGAGAGAGACGAGAGAGAGAGACGAGAGAGAGACGAGAGAGAGACGAGAGAGAGAGACGAGAGAGAGACGAGAGAGAGAGAGAGAGAGAGAGAGAGAGAGAGAGAAATAAAAATTGGAAAACAAAAAACGGAAACTGATGTGAAAATGAGGGCATCTCAAGACAAGCACAAGCTATAGAAATCCATGACCAGAATTAGAGAGGATATGTGGAAGAATAGCAAAACACCCGAATAAATAAATTCTGATTATGGAAGTACAGGAAAGAATAAATTTTGTGAAAGGAATACATGGGAAAAAATGATTCAGAGGAAAAAAAATGAATTATCTACAACTCAATAAAGGAAATGCCTAGTTAGAAACGGGGGTGGGGAAAAGAACGAGCAAACGATTATCCAATCACCCACGAAAATATCAAAGAAATTATAAGAATCTTAAAACTTCTCTTAAGAATAAATTAAATATACATGATCTTAACTCTTAAAAAACACAGATGATGCGGGGCACGCCTTTAATCCCAGCACTCAGGAGGCAGAGGTAGGAGGATCATCATGAGTTCAAGGTCACCCTGAGACTACATAGTGAATTCCAGGTCAGCCTGGGCTACAGGGAGACCCTACCTCAAAAAACCAAACAAACAAACAAACAAAAACCCCACAGATGATGACTTCACTGAATGTGGCGTCCCCGCTAAACTGCATGTGTTGTGAATGCTTGATCCCCAGCTGACTGCAATTTTGGAAATGGAACCTTGCTGGGGGAGGGCCTATGGGGTTTACAGCCAGCTTCACCATGCCAGTATTTGGCACACTCTCCTGATACTATGGGCCATCTAATGCTGGCCAGGAGGTGATGTCCACCCTCTGGTCATGCCATCATTTTCCCTGCCATCGTGGAGTTTCCCCTTGAGTCTGTTAAGTCAAAATAAACCCATTCCTTCCACAAACTGCTTTTGGTCCAGTTCTTTCTGCCAGCAACACTGGATTTCAAAGAGAAGGAGGGAGAGAGGGAAAAAAAGATTCAATTGTCTGTTATCTCACTAGCAATGGTATTTACAAACAGACTGAAAGGATGGAAATCAAGTTTCCAAACAAGCCAAAAAGAAATTGGCATAGCTATTCTAATATCTGATAAGGCTAGGGAGAAGATATAAAGAATGTCACTACATAATAATAAAGGAAAAACCCCATCAAGAAGATACAATAATTGTGTGTGTGTGAGTATATACACACACACTGAACACTGGGTGTTGCAATTTAATAAAGCAAATAATGACAGTAATAAAACATAGGTCAGAACTTCAAAACCTAACTACTAGCAATACATAGGTTATCCAAACTAAAAATGAGCAAAGAAACTCAGAGTTAATCTGCACCATAGATCAAAAGAACTTGTATATTTACAATATATTCCACCCAACACTTACAAAACGCATGTTTCTCTGCGGCTCATGCAAGTGTCTCTAAAATAGAATCCATTTTAGGCCATAAAACAAGTCTTTTTTTTTTTAATATGGGGACTTCTTTTTTTATATTTTATTTATTCATTTTCAAGCATAGATACAGAGAGACAGAGACAGAGACAGACAGAGAGCACACCAGGGCCACCACCTTGTGGGTCTGGCTTAGGTGGGTACTGGGGAATTGAACCTGCGGCCTTAGGCACTGGAGGCAAGTGCCTTAACCACTGAGCAATCTCTCCAGCCCAAAACAAGTCTTAACAAATAAAAAAGAATGAAAATAATTTCCTGCGTCCTACCAAATTATAGTGGAATAAAAACAAGAAACCAATGCCAAGAGAAATTGAAAAAAATATATGGAGATTGAACAATATATACTCTTCAGGAAATCCAGAAGGTAATTACAAATATTCCTAGAATCACATAAAAATTAACAGAACCTTTGGAAAATAGCTATGGTAGTTCTAAGAGTTAAGTTTATAGTTATATGTACTTACATTTAAGAAGTCAAGGATATGTCCCTTAACCCTCCATATTTTATAAACCCAAACAAGCAACGGCTAGAAATAGTTAAGATCAAGACAGAAATTATTGAAATTGAGACCTCTTAAAAAGTGGTAAACACCTTTAATCCCAGCACTAGGGAGGCAGAGGTAGGAGGATCCCCGTGAGTTCAAGGCCACCCTGAGACTACATAGTGAATTCCAGGTGCTGGGATTAAAGGCGTGCGCCACCACGCCCGGCCTTGTTTTGTTTTTAACAAAAGTGACAAAAATACACATTTGCAAAACTAGCTTCTTCAAAAAATGGTACTGGGAAACTGGATATCCACTTGTAGAAATTGGATAACCACTCGCAGCACTTAGCTAAAATAACAGTTCTTAGAAGATACACATATAAATATATATAAATATATTAAATGTATGAAAAAATACTCTCAGCATCCTTGGCCATTAGAAAAATTTGAATTAATCTACTTTTACATTCTACCTCACCCCAGTCAGAATGGTTATCGTCAAGGAAACAAATGTGCTGAAAGACCAATCTTATCAACAGTTGGTGAACCTGTAGTCACCAATGGAAATCAGTATGGAGGTTCTTGAGACAACAGAAATAGAACTACCATATGATCCAGCTATACCACTCCTGATACACACCCAAAGGACTCTCTAACAGCACACCAGAGATAAGCTGCACATCCATGTTTCCTAGAGTGTTACTGAAAATAGCCTAGATGTGGAATCAGACTAGATTCCCACTGACAGATAAACCCATACAGAAAATGTGATACCGAGGGACTGTGGGTGAGGCTCAATTGGCAGAGTGTTTGCCTAAAATGTTGGAAGCTTTCAGTTCAATCCCCAGCACTATACAAACTGGACATGATGGCACACACCATCATGTAATTCTAGGCCAGCCTGAGATACATCAGACCTTGTTTCCAAAAACAAACAAAAAAGTGGGGTTGGCGAGATGGCTCAGTGATTATTATGCTTGCCTTGCAAAGCCTAAGGACCCAAGTTTGATTCCAAGTACCCAAGTAAAGTCAGATGCACAAAGTGGTGCATGCATCTGGAGTTCATGTGTAGTGGCTAAAGGGCCACTTTCTGCTGATAAACAAAAAAAGAATGAAATAAAGAAATAAATTATCTTTTTTGAAAAGAGGAAAATTTCAAAATGGAGTTTTACTCAGCTATAAAGAATGAAATAATCCCACTTGCAGGAATATGAACTGGAGATCATCATGCAGAGTGGTAAGCGAAACTCAAAAAGATAAACAACACATGGTTTCCCTCCTCTGTGGAATGATATATAAGTCACATATGAGGACAAAGGTCAAAAGGGAGGGAAAAATGGGTGAGAAAGACAAAATATTAGATGTTTTCTCTCAGGAGGATCTACATTTAACCGTGCATGTGTGTACACTGCATAAGGAGAATTATTGGGGGAGAGTTTAAAGGACAGGGCAGCATTATGGAGAGAATCAGTATGAGCAAAGTACCCTTATACATATGTGTGGTAATTTGAATGGATGTTTCCCAGTCTCCACCTTCCTGGCTGGAGGAGCTATCTCCTTGGCTGGATGCTAAGTTCCAACCCTATGGTGTTTCTGGGGGTGGATATATAAAGAGCATTTGAGCTCAGCAGAGCTTACTGTTAATGAGTGTGTTAGAGGTGTTGATGGTGGTTTTTTCTGTTTGGACCTGGGGGGGCGGAGACAACCAATTTTTGCCATTATGGAACTTTCCCTGGATTTGTAGCTTTAGTAAATCTTTTTTTCCCATAAACTATGTCTGGTTTGGAGGTTTATTCTAGCAGCATGAGCTGAGTATGACAAATTTGATACCAAGACGTGAAGTGATATAGGTGAGATGAATCTAACCATGTGGATTTTGGTCTTCTGGAACTTGTGTGCTGGAAGAATAGACAAAAGATGCCTTCCAGAGCAGTTATTGGAATAAGGGCTGGATGTGTTCTGCTGTACATGCCTGGAGAGTTAGTTCATGACTGAATTTAAGTAATGGACTGATGTGCTTGGCTAAGGATATGAAACTGAAATTTTAAGATCTAAAGTTGGAAAAATTCAAGAAAATTTAACTTACTAGCACTGAAATTGGTTGCTAAAGGTGGTATTGTTAAAGAGAAATTAAGGATAAGCAACTACTTTACATTGAAACAATGGGGGAAAAAAGCCTGAGGTATTTCCAAGTGCTGTGGCCAGCTTTGTAGTTGTTGTGCAGAAAGAACCCAAACAAAAGTGGCTTCTGGAGGAATGGGTTTATTTTGGCTTACAGACTCGAGGGGAGACTCCATCCTGGCAGGGAAAACGATGGCATGAGCAGAGGGCTGGACATCACCTCTGTCACAGCACTGCAAACAGCGGCAGGAAGTTGTGCCAAACTCTGGCAAGGGGAAGCTAGCTTGTAACTCCATAAGCCTGCTCCTGACAACACAGCTTCATTGAGGTTGTAAAACCCAAACTGCCATCAGCTGAGGATCGATCAGAACACATTCATTTGTTTGTGGGGGACACCTGGATCAAACCATGACACCAAAGAAGGATGGAATGATACTGTGCAAACTCTTAAGGAGATAACTAAAAGGAAGGAACCTGCTAGTCAAGGCTTATTTAGTCTCTAAATTAACAACATGGCTATGTCCTATATTCCTGGTATTGCTTTTAGAAGCATGAAAAATGCATGTGTGGAGTGGGTCATGAAATGCACACAGTTCCAGGCCCCTGCTGAGATGCAATATATGGAACACGGTGTGAAGTCCTTGATCAGCCAGTAAAGCCAATGGAAAAAATCGACCATGGTTTGCAAGGAGACCCGAAGATGTCTAGATGTACAGGGGCTACCATGGAGCACTGATGGTTCAGGGTGGAAGTTTTCCCCAACAACTCAGCCAAGCTGAAGGGGTGGGATTGGAAAAGCCAGATTGCCAGTCACTGGTTATTATATCAAGACTTAAAATAGAAATGTTTGATGTTCATATAATGATTGTTGAGTTTACATTGATCTAATCTTTTCTTGTTATGCCTCATAACAGTTGAAAATGTTTACTGTGTGCCCTTATGTTAAAAGTTTGTAACTTGTTTTGATTTTACAGGGCTCACAGTTAAAAGACAATAATAAATCTCAGATAAAACTGAGACTTTAAAACAGGCTTAAAAAAAAACAGGCTAAAAAAAAACAGGCTTAAAGTTGACTAAAAAAAACTGTGGGACCTTTAAATTTGAACTAAATATAATATACAATGTGAGATGATTATAAATCTATTGGGGGGCCAGAGGCAGATTGTGGTAGTTTGAATGGATATCCCCCAAAAGATTCAGGAGTTTTTACTAAAAATTTGTCTCCAGCTTGGGTAAATCATAAGCAACCCCAATAAATGAATATTACAATAATTTTCAAGGAGCTGGGCGTGGTGGTGCACACCTTTAATCCCAACACTCGCCTTTAATCCCAGCACTCAGGAGGCAGAGGTAGGAGGATCAGTGTGAGTTCCAGGCCACACTACAGAGTGAATTTCAGGTCAGCCTGGGTTAGTGTGAGACCCTACCTTGAAAAGCCAAAAATAAATAAATAAAATAATAATAAAATTTTCAAGGATGTAGTGAGTTTGGCTATGTCTTTGTTTCATAGTGATATGCATTCTCTTTATTATTAAATTCACTATTAAAGTTAAAAAAAAAATTGTCCCCAGCCTCCTGGCTTGAGGTGTCACCTTGGCTGAATCCTAAATTCCAGCTCTAAGGTGTTTCTGGGAGGGATCTCGAATTCCAGCCATAGATATCCAAAGAGCAATCAGAGCTCAGCAGAGCTTGTTTGAGATGCTAGTGGTGGTTTTCCTTTCTCTGCTTGGACTGTGATTGTGTGTCTGAAGTTTGGGTGCAGCAGCAAGAGGCCCTGGCACACCCATATTGCAAAAAGTTCTTAACAGGAAAAAAAGAATGTAAGTACAGAATCTTGGATCTATATCAAGAAAGGAAAAGTCTCAAGTGGATATAAAAGTAAGTGAAGGTAAGCAAAATTTATTTTTTAAAAGTTTTTCTATGTCTGTGGTATGTGTGTGCACGCACATCACTGTGTACAGGGAAGACAGAGGTCAACATCAAGTGTCTTCCCTAACTGCTTTCCATCTTGTGATGATTCAGGTAACCTCCATAGACACCCTCCCCGTGAGTGGGAGGTATCTAGCTAGGACTAAAACCTAGGCAGCTAAAACTGAATGTTCAGGTATGAACCAACCACCTGTCTTCCCTGGCCACCTAGGGCAGCAAATACTCACTGAACAGATAATCCGCTCTCTCTTCCTCACATAGCCGGCCAGCAGAAGGACCGCTGAAATTCCAGAGCTTGGGTAAGGCCTCCCACCACAGCCATTAGTTACCAGTTTGTACAAAAGCCTAGGCTGGGGGGGGGGGGGGCGCGCCTCAGGGTTCTTTCCCACATGAACCTTTCCTTCTCATGATGGGAACCCTCTGATATCTTCTGCTTGTTTGACTGACCAGCAGCAATTTTGCTAAAACCTCTCCACATTTTCTCCCCACACTGGTGGCTGCAGACCTCTGTAACTTCTCATGTTCCCTTAAATAATAACGTCTCCCACTATACCTTAATATCTTACTGTCTATGATTTTCATTTTTTAACTTTGTAGACGAGAATTTGGGTACTCCTTAAATTTTAGGGTATACTGGAATTTTTGCTGGGCATTATTCTAAATTCTAACCCCCAGCTCAGTCCTTACAGTCTTACTTTTTGAGACAGGATCTTCAATGAACCTACAGCTCACCAATTTTGCTAGATTAATTAGTTAGCAAACCCAGTTTGATCCTTCCATCTCTGTCTCCCCAGCTCCCCAGCAATGGGATTATAGACATCTTGTCAGCAATGGGTTTTTCTTTACTTTCTTTTGTTGTTGCTGCCGCTGCTGTTTTTGTTGTTGTTGTTGTGAGGTAAGGATTCCTCACTCTGCAGTCCCAGGCCGGGTCCTCCTCCCGCACCAGTTTATCCTCTCATCAGCAGAGAAGAGAGTAAGATTCCTCTTCCCACACATCCTTCCAACATCTGTGGTCACTTTAATCAGGACTGAGATGAGATGAAAATTCAAAGGAGTTTTAATTTGCATTTTGTCTAGTATTTATTGGCCATTTGAATTACTTTTGTATTTAGTTTATTATCCCATTTTCTGATTTGATGATTTTTTTAAAAATGTTTACAAGGAGAGAGTGAGCAAGTGCCAGGGTCTCTAGCCACTGCAAATGAACTCGACACATGTGTCACTTTGTGTATCTGGTTTTACATGGGTACTGGGGAATCTAATCTGGGTCATTAGGTTTTGCAGATCATGACAGGTTTTTGTTGTTTTATTTGTTTTTCTCTCCCTAGGAGCTGGGGGTCTGAACTCTGGTTCTCACACTTTGACAAGCACTTTTCCACTGAGCTATCTCCCCAGGCCTATTTTCCCGCCAGTTCTTTTTAAAACTTCGAAATTAATCTAATAGTTACCAGTTTGTACAAAATAATACAACAATTTATTCCATGTGTACTCTTTTTTTTTTGGTTTTTTGAGGTAGGGTCTTGCTTTAGTCCAGGCTGACCTGGAATTCACTCTGTAGTCTCAGGGTGGCCTTGAACTCATGGCGATCCTCCTACCTCTGCCTCCCAAGTGCTGGGATTAAAGGCGTGCGCCACCACACCCGGCCATGTGTACTCTTATGTACACACACACACACACACACACACACACAAAATGATATAAATGTGAATAATGATGCAAGGGATAGGAAGAGTTACTGTTATCTTGTTACAAGGCAACACTAATGAATAGTGTTATTTGAAAGTAGACTTGAGCCTGGTGTGGTGGTTCATGTCTTTAATCCCAGCACTCGGGAGGCAGAGGTAGGAGGATTGCTGTGAGTTGGAGGCCAGCTCGAGACTACACAGTAAATTCCAGGTCAGCCTGGGTACGTAGAGCAAGACAGTTCCTTGAACAATCCCCCAACCAAAAAAAATTTGTTAGAGGTAAACAAAGTATGGTGAACTCATTTATATACACTCATTCCTAACTACTAGTATATATATATACATATATATATATATGTATACATATACTAGTATATACTCAAGTAGAAGAGAACAGCTAATTCTCAACAAAAAAAAAAACAAATATGATATGTATGCCTATAGCCGAAAATTTCCTTAGTTGAAAGACCAGAAGTCCTTAAGGAGGAAGAATTCCTATCTTGGAGAAGAAAGAACTAAAGATGCACTTGAAGATAAGCTCTGCCAAGTCTCAGGCTCAGATGTACTGAAGCAGGCTCAGAAGCGGTCTGACACAAGGCTCCTACCATTAAAGTTATGGTGACTTTAATGCTAAGATAGAAAATTTTAATTATCACTGAATTTTAATTATAATTAGTTGAAGCAAGTATATAAAGATTTGATTATGTGGTTCTCAAAGAAAATGGAATTTTTTTCAAGTAACTAGCAGAGGTTAATTTTATTCAGATGTGAAAATTCAGAGACTGGTAAAATTTCACCTTCAAAGACCAGATTTTTTTTTTGTTTGTTTGTTTGCTTGTTTTGTTTGGGGGGTGTGTTTCAAGGTAGGGTCTCACTCTAGCTCAGATGGACCTGGAATTCACTATGTAGTCTAAGGCTGGCCTCACAGTGATCCTCCTACCTCTGCCTCCAGAGTGCTAGAATTAAAGGCATGTGCCACCACACTCGGCTTTGGCTTAGTTTTTATTACAATACTTTGTTCATTTTAGGTTTTTAAAATGCTTTTATTTGCAAGCAGATAGAGGAGAGAAAGAATGGATGTGCCCGTCTCTACCTGCTGCAAACAAACTCCAGATGCACCTTGTACATCAGGGTACTGGGGAATCAAACCAGGGTCATTAGGCTTTTCAGGCAAGCACCTTAACTGCTGAGCCATCTCTCCAGCCCTTGGTTTTGTTTTGTTTTGAGGTAGAGTCTCACACAAACCCAGGTTACCTGGAGCCCACTCTGTAATTGCAGGCTGGCTCCAAACTCACTGCCTCCCCCAAGTGCTGGGATTAAAGAGTTGAAAAAAGCAAGCTGGGTGTGACAGCACAGGGTCTTTAATTCCAGGTTGCTTTAGAAGTAGGAAAGCCTTGCCTTACAAGCACTTTTTTTTTTAAATAAGCATACCCAAAGAATAATGCTACTCTCACTCTTGGCTTGAAAAGCTTCTCTTTTTCAGATGGCAGTGACCACTGGGATAACTCAAAAGACATCATAGTGCTGAGAAAAAAAAAAAAACAACAGTGGAGTGTTCAGCACTGGGACATCTCTATCACACTTCCCGAGGCTCAGGGTCTATTGAGGAAGAGGTGAAGGAAAGACTGTAAGAGCCAAAGGAAGGGTAGGATTGCTTATAATGCAAACTTCCACAAAACGGCCTTGATATTCATGACCTGATAATACCTACACATTATGGGAGGAACAGATGATGACACTGAAACAAAGACTAATTGAGAGGGGGAAGAGATATGGGGAAGGGTGGGAGGGGGGAGAAAATTATAATGGTTTATGGTCTATAATTATAGAAGCTATCAGTAAAAGTTAAAAAGAAAATCCCATAGTTGGAAAAAAAAGTAGGAAAGCCTAAGAATGAACTGAATGGCTACCACATGCCTAAAAGTAATTGAGGTGCTAAGAACTTTTAAGAAGACAACCAACCAACCCCTGACCTCCTGTCACTTACCCTCCAGCATGAAAGTACACAGAAACTTGACATACAGTGTCATATCCGCTAAGTACTAGGAAGGAAAATAAAGCAGCAGAGATGAGAGCATCAAGTGCTGCTTTGTGAGCACGTTGGTCAGGAAGGCCTGAGTGAACTAAGGGGAACGCACTGTATCAATTTCTGAGAGAAAAGTACTCTGAGCAAATACTTTCCCTATAAAGATAAGCAAAGAAGCAAGGCAGCAGTAGGCGGGAAAGGAGGGCTCTCTGGTAAAGAGATTTGTGCTTAAGAGAAGCAATTCCACAACACATTTTATGCTGGCAGTACTACTTCATGCAGTGGGGAGATCCTGACAGGCAAACTGCAGACCCAAACTCCATAACAGGTGAAAAGAAACTGAAGCCGAGACTCTAGCAGAGCTCCTGCAGCCATTCACAAGCAGACTGACAGTGGGCAGATGTGATGGATTCCCTTTTCACTAAAATAGTGAAGAACAAAAACTGAAAGGTGTTAAAGTGTGAAGAAAAAAAGGAAGGTGGAGAGATAATCACTTAATATGGGAGAAGAACTTCTAAGTAAATGGAGAAAAGAGTAAAAGAAGCAATTATCTAGCCAGCCAGCTACATAATGCATTTTTCTACAGCCCTGCTCAGCTGCAACAATGCAAACTCTGGGTTTAAAGAAGCTGGAGGTGCGTTCAAACAATGAGTACAATGATGGTCAGTAGATTTGAGTGCAAACAGAACAGTAACAAACCCCAAGATGAGATCACTGAACCTAAGGCCTCAATGTGGTTGAAAAAATGTAGTACAAGAGTATTAGGAGAGAGTGAGCTAGAAAAAGAAGAGGGAACACTCAGGTAGGATAGCTGAACTGAGATTTTGGAAATAATGCAGTAATTATCCCAATGGTTGGTACAATGACAAAGGGTATGAAGCATAAGAATAGGTAGCTGAGAGCTAGGGGTGGTGGCTCACACCTTTAATCCCAGCACTCCCGGAGGCAGAGGTAGGAGGATCACCATGAGTTCAAGGCCACCCTGAGATTACATAGTGAATTCCAGGTCAGCCTGGGCTAGAGCGAGACTCTACCTCAAAAAACCAAAAAGAATAGGTAGCTGAGGAGAACTGAAGAATGGAATTGGAGGGGAGGGTAAGGAAGTTGAAAAGTCAAGGTTACGGAATCCATTATCAGCCAGATGTGGTAGCTCACCCCTTTAATCCCAACACTCAGGAAACAGAGGTAGGAGGATCGACATTCGAGGCCAGCCTGAGATTACATAGTGAATTCCAGGTCAGTCTGGGCTAGAGTGAGACCCTACCTTTAAAAACAAAAAACAAAAAGAAAAGAAAGTAAAATACAGAGCCAGGAGTGGTAGTGCATGCCTTTAATCCCAGCACTCAGGGGGCAGAGGGAAGAAGGAGGGAAGAAGGAGGGGGAGGAGGGAGGAGGAAAGGAGAGGAGGAAAGAGGAAAGGGGAAGAGAGAGGAGGAGGAAGAAAAAGGAGAGAAGGAAGGAGGAGGGGGAAAGAGGAAGGGCTGGGGGGAGGGAGGAGGAGAAGAAGAAGAAAGCAGAGAGGAGGAGGGGAAGGAGGGAGAGGTGGTAGTAAAATACAAAAACAGTGTCATGGTTTGATCCAGGTGTCCCCCACAAACAAATGAATATGTTCTCAATGATCAATCAGCTGATGGCAGTTCAGGAATTACAACCTCGCTAGAGCTGTGTTGTTGGGGGGCGGGCTTATGGGGTTATAAACCAGCTTCTCTTTGCCAGTGTTTGGCACTGCTGCTGTTTGCAGTGCTGTGGTGGAGGTGATGTCCACCCCTCTGCTCATGCCATCGTTTTCCCTGCCAGGATGGAGTCTCCCCTCGAGTCCATAAGCCAAATAAGCCCATTCCTCCACAAGCCACTTTTGTTTGGGTTCTTTCTGTGCAGCAACTAGAAAGCTGACCACAACAAACAGGTACTAAATCTTCTGTGTATAAGAGGGAATGCCCAAGAAGAAGGCTGACCAAGTACAACAAAACAGGATACTACTGGGGCTGGGAAGATGGCTCAGTGGTCGAGGTGCTTGCCTGCAAAGCCTAATGACCCCGATTTTCATTCCCCAGTGGCCATGTAAAGGCAGATGTACCAAGTAGAGCGTCTAGAGGCCCTGGAGGGCCCATTTTCTCTCTCTGTCTCTCTTCTATCTGCTTGCAAATAAATAATATTAAAAAAGGAAATCCACATTTTAAAAAATGATACTAAACAGCACTGTTTTAAAAGTAACTAGCATTTTATCATGATGAAGGTTTCATTTGAAGCTTTAGAAAGACTTTTCACTGCTAACAAAATTCATGAAAAAGAACTAATGGAATTTCTATCAAGTTTAAGTGATGTGACAATAAATGTGCACAGAGTGTGAGTGCCCATTTTCCCTATCTTTTTCTTTCTCCTCGCTTTGTGCAAATAAAATACCACCTAGCTTGGCTTTACCTGTCTAATTTAGACCCTGTGGAAAGGAAAGTGGGATCTGCAGGATACATGAAGGCTTTCCACGAACTATGAGGGACACAGTAACATATCTGAATACCATAAGTGTTTTCTGAAAAGTATTTTAAAGACAGAGTGACTTTTAACTTTCCTCTAAAACCTGTATGACATTGTCAGCATCATGGTACATCATTGGTTCTCCTCGAGTGGTGAGAACACTTCCAGAGAGACTATCTCATGCATCAGTTACGTCTGGTCATGCCATGAGCCCTAACCATTTATTGCATCATTAACCTGTAGATTATTTTTTTTCCCCTTTGGTTTTTTGAGGTAGGGTCTCGCTCTAGTCCAGGCTGACCTGGAATTCACTATGGAGTCTCAGGGTGGCCTTGAACTCATGGTGATCCTCCTACCTCCCAAGTGCTGGGATTAAAGGCGTGCGCCGCCACGCCCAGCGGGGTAACCTGTAGATTATTGAAACTATTTTTCATAGCATATTCTGTGATGGTTAATCACATTATCAAACTGATAAGATTTAGAATCGAAAGCCGGGTGTGGTGGCGCAGGCCTTTAATTCCTTGAAGGGGGGAAAAAAAAAAAAAGCCCAGCACACCAGAATCTACAGGTGGTGTAACTCAAAAATTGATAGTGTCATTTGCAAATGATACTTTTTTTCCTCTGCGTGCATATAAACAAAATAAACCAGAAGTAAGCTCTGAGCTATTATACTAACAGTGTAGAATTAGTTTGTTTCAGTTGGGATTTTGCTTTGACAGAACAAGTGTTTATGGATACAAAGTAGTTTCAACAAACTCAGGACTCAAAGAAAAGATGAAAAAGAGACTTTGGTCTTCACTGTTACTACACATGTAACCATGAAGGCAAATGCTAGCATAGTACCTTGAAATACAAATGCAACACATAAACAAGTACAAATGATTATGTATTTTTTTAAGCTCTTAGTTAAGCTCTGGTACCTGTTTCCACGATATTTTCTGTTTCTGTTGTCTCCAGCCCATCCATGCTGTCCTCATCTTCCACTGTAGTTTTTCCTCTACTTCGAGGCCTAAAGAAAAGAAACATACAGTTAAATACTAAGCTTTTTTTTTTTTTTTTTTGGTTTTTCGAGGTAGGGTCTCGCTCTAGTCCAGGCTAACCTGGAATTCACTCTGTAGTCTCAGGGTGGCCTTGAACTCACGGAGATCCTCCTACCTCTGCCTCCTGAGTGCTGGGATTAAAGGCATGCGCCACCACGCCCCGGCAGCACTAAGCATTTTTGAAGATGTCTTGCTATGATTGATCTTGAACTCCTGATCTTCCTGCTTCGTGCTCTCAAGTGCTAGGGTCTCTAGCATGCCCAGCTAAATGTGAAATTTTAAGGCTTAGATTTATACTCCACACAAAGTACATGACAATATACCAAATAAAATAGTTCAGGTAATTTCTAGCATTTTACCCTATCAAATCATAATTATTGGACATTTTCTTGCTTACACTCAGCCCTTTCATAAACCCTAATGTGAGGAAAGAACTAAGTCGGTGGGTTTGTATCATCATAACCTAAATACTCGAATATTCCTCATCCTGGATTCTGCTTCTTTGGACTGACCTTCCCAATATTCCTTCTATCCATAGCAGTGCCTGTAACTAATTGCCTAATGGGTTCCCTTCACAGAAAAGAGCTGTATCTCCACACTCAGTGACGATACCTGATAAATGCATTTAGTAAAAGCTGAGTGTCAAAATCCATGGATAAAGCTGGGCATGGTGGTGCATGCCTTTAATCATAGTACTCGGGAGACAGAGGTAGGAAGATCACTGTGAGTTTGAGGCCACCTGAGAGTACACAGTGAATTCCAGGTCAGCCTGGGATAGAGTGAGATCCTAGGGGAGGGGGAGACCAAAGGGCAGAGAGGAATCCATGGATAAGAAAGCCAGGCACGGTGATTCTCATCTATAATCATAGCATGTAAGAGGTTTAGGAAAGATTAGGAATTTGAGGCCAGCCTGGGCTACATAAGCAAGACCCTATATCTTTTTAAAACCAAAAATCAAACAGGCAAAGTATACAATGGATTTAAAAACATAGACAAAATACTAGCAAACATAATCCAAATTCAAGATTGACTTGCTAGAAATTTGTTCATATAGGCTGGTGGATGGCTCAGTTGGTAAAGTGCTTGCTTCACCACATAAGGACCAGAGTTCAGATCCCCAGAACTCACAGGCTCAGGCACAATGGTGGCATGCATTTTTAATCCCAGCATGCCTATTGCAAAATGGGAGATGGGAGACAAGAGAATCCCAGAAGCTCATGGGCCAGCTAGCCTGTTGTGTACCAGAGATCCTGCCTCTTGTTGGAAGGTGAGGACCAGCACCCAAGGCTGTCTCTGACCTTCACACACATGCTACAGCACGCACGCGCGCGCACACACACACACACACACACACACACACACACACACACAGAGTTAATGTAGAAGCTGAGGTTAAAGGCCAGGCTCAGTTCCCCAGTACCCACAAAGCCAGATACAAAGTGGAACATGTGTCTGGAGTTCATTTGCAACGGTAAGAAGCCTACTCATGCACTCTTTCTCTGCTTCTCTCTGGCACAAATAAATATATGAATGAATTTATTTTAAAAATTGGGAGCTGGAGAGATGTCTCAGTGGTTAAAGGTGCTTGCTTACAAAGCCTGACAACCTTGATTTAATTCCCCAATACCCATGTAAGGCACATATGTCTGGGGATCATTTCCAGTGACAGGAGACCCTTGGCGTACACGTTCTCATTCTCTCTCTCCACCCCTTCCCTCCCTCTCTCAAAAATAAAATATTTAAATATATATATGTAATTTAAATTGGCAATGCAACCTAACAAGTCAAAGAACCTAAATAGTATTATTTTGAATTTTGTGAAGTATAGGAAAGAGCAATAAAGAGATTACAAAATTTGAAAGATAAGCATAAGCAGGGATAAAAAGCCATCTAGAATACTTTATTTATTGAAACAAGAGAATTATCTTTAGAAGTTATTAAGTAGTTATGTTTAAAATTAAACAAAACTTTAAAACAAAGAGTAAAGGGAAGAGAAAGGTTTAATCAACTCCTTCATCAGCCAAAGAAAATAACATGAAAAGACAATAATGAATACAAATGTAAATTTTCAGCATGTAAATAAACAGCATAAATTCTACTATAACTATTTACTCAATTTATAAAAGGAAACATTTACATAACAAGAAGAGATTAATAACCAAGTATTGTGGGAGATCTACCGCCTCAGTCTCAGAAAGTGATAAATTAATACATTCCAAGCTCTTTTAACAAGAATCTTTTAACATTTAGTAAGCATCACTCGATCACTGTGGCAATCTTCCTTGTGCCTGACATGATCACTGCCTTCACAAAGTAAAACACACATCATGGAAACCAATGACTAGGAGACGAGGTGCCATCATAAGTAACTTTCACAATAAAAACTTCTATGAATAAGGAGATATTTCAAATACACCTGAGCGCAAACCACTGTGTAGAAAGCAGCAAATGTAAACTTCTCCAGATTCCCCTATGTACAGAGGGTCAGGAACACAAGGATGCATCATCATGTGTCATGCCTAGAGGGCAGGAAGACATAGATTTAGGAGAGGGGAGAGAGGTGTAAGAAGATGTGGTGAAGCTGGGGCTGGGGGGCTGGCTTAGCGCTTGTCTCCAAAGCCTAATGACCAGGGTTCGATTCCCCAGTACCGACCTAAAGCTAGATGCACAAAATGGCACATGCACCTGAAATTAATGTACATCCATACTCTCACTCCATTGAAATAAATATTTTTAAATTAAACAAAAATGACTTCATTTAGAAGCTTCTAGACCAAGATTAGGACTTGAAATAGATGAACTGAAGCCAACATGACTACTATAAAGGGACAGAAAAAAAAAATAAAAAATCATTATGGAAGCAATTCAAGTTTTAGTCTTTTATACGCGTCTCGCTCTAGCCCAGGCTGACCTGGAATTCACTCTGTAGTCTCAGGGTGGCCTTGAACTCACAGTGATCCTCCTACCTCTGCCTCCCCAGTGCTGGGATTAAAGGCGTGCGCCACCACACCCGGCTCTTTTATACCCTTTTAAAGAGAGACTTACAAATATTTTGCCTGCTTTTTAAAAATAATTTAATTATTGATCTGGCTTTTTCACCTAACCTTCCAAGCCAATGTCCTGCTGTACTCTGAGTTTCTTATCTAGTGCGCTAACTTGATTTCAGACTTGTTTTATCTATGCTGTTTTTTCTACTATTCAAAAAGAATTGTTCTCAGTTTTCTTTGCTTTTTCCCTTTCTGGTTCCACTTGGCTCTGGAATGGGTTTATTTTCATGAACTCATCAGACTTCTTTTCCTTCGGCCAATCAACTATCAACTTTTCAACAGCATGTCCTTTTAAATATTTTTCATATTCATTCATGTCTTCTTAATGTGGGCCCAGCCTCTGGTACGTGACTGTTCTGCTAAATAAATGCTCTTTCCAAATGCGCAAGGTAATGGTCACATATGTTATCTGCCAAACTCCATGTTTAAAAAGCAGAACAGATATGAGATTGAGTGGTTTATGCATCTGGAGTTTGCCTGCAGAGGCTAGAGGCCCTGGTGTGTCCATTCATATATATTCTCATTCTCATTCTCTCTCTCTCTCTCTCTCTCTCTCTCTCTCTCTCTCTCTCTCTCCCCTCCCTTCCTCCCTTGTTCAAATAAAAAATAATAAATTTATTGCTTGGCATAATTATACAGCTTCACCCTATACATACATCAAATGGAGATATACTCAAATAATTCAAAAGAAAGCAGAGAGAGAAAAGGAATAACTAGACAGATGAAGCAAGCGTACATTTCAAAAAAGCTACACCAAGCCGGGCGTGGTGGCGCACGCCTTTAATCCCAGCACTCGGGAGGCAGAGGTAGGAGGATCACCATGAGTTCAAGGCCACCCTGAGACTACATAGTGAATTCCAGGTCAGCCTGGACTAGAGTGAGACCCAACTTCGAAAAACCAAAAAAAAAAAAAAAAAAAGCTACACCAATTCTGAATACTTTCACCACAAAGAAATGGTATTTAAGGGATAATTATGCTTGTCCTGATATGAAAATTACATAGTTTACATATCAAAATTATTACATGATAGGCAATAAATATGCACAATTTTTAAATTAATTTTTAAAGCTACATTTTTAAACTATGGAAATGCATGTAACAGAAATTGGAATCTCCTTTAATACATGTAGCGGAAGTCTTTTTAAGACTAAACATCCCTATTCAATGTACTACCAAAACAGCAGTGAGTTCACTATTCTGTCCATACAAGATCCCCTGGCCTAAACTAACTGTACCACAAAACGCAAGAGTGAGTCTGATACATGGGAGAACACATGCTCTGTCTCCTGGGCTCAGGAACCACCTGCCCAAGGATGAACCTGACCCTAGTTAGCATAATCAGTATAACAAAGACCTTGAGAACCCAGCCAGCAGGCCTCTGACTAGATATCCACTACTTAGTACACATATCAAACATACAGAAACCACACAGCTAACATATGCTTTCATACAGACCCACAGAAGGCTGACTGGAACCAGTACCACATACTGGCCCAGCCTGTGCCCCTGCTAAACTAAAACTATAAATCTTCTTCATGGTGTTTTTAAAACCAATAGATTCAAAGTCTATTCAAAATATTCAAGAAACAATTCAAAATTACTTGGTGCACTAAGATCTATAAATCAAATCACATGAAAAAGTACAGTCGACAAAGGCCAATGAAAATGATACAGATGCCAAAACTGTCTGATGAAAGCTTTGAAGAAGTTATACAAGCCTGGGGTGGTGGTGGCAAAGGTAGGAGAAATGCTATGACTTCCAGGCCAGCCTGGGATTGCAGAGAGAATTCCAGGTCAGCCTGGGCTAGAGCGTGAAAAACAAAAGAAAAAGTCATACAATGTCCAAATGAACAATCACACACACTCATAAACAAAATTAAAATTTTTAAGGGCAAGTGAAAATTCTAGAAATAAAAATCACAAGACAAAAATTTAAAACTCACTAAAGCAAATAAATTGGTACACTTCAATGCAACTATTATCATTAATTATATTGAGCCTAACAATCTAAACACACCAAGAAAAAGCAGATTGTCAGAATCTTTCTTGAAAGACTCAAATACAAGGCTAGAGAGATGGTTCCCCAAGTAAAGGACTTGTTTGCAAAGCCTGCCTGCCTGCCTGGGTTTGACTCCCCAGTACCCATGTAAAGCCAGATAGAGGCACAAAGTGGTGCATGCAGCAAGAGGCCCTGGCACACCCCTAATGTTCATTCTTAGTCCTCTTCCTCCCTCCCTCGCTCTCTCTCTCTCTCTCT
>PVHP010032991.1:6972-20076 GCA_004024765.1 Zapus hudsonius | reverse complement strand
TTTTTTTTTTTTAATGGAAAGACATCTGTAAGATTTTACAGTAGGGGCCTGGGGAGATTGTTCATCAGTAAAATTTTTGCCTTTTAAGCATGAGGACCTGCGTTTTATCCCCAGAACCAATGTAAAAGAAAGAAAGAAAGAAAGAAAGAAAGAAAGAAAGAAAGAAAGAAAGAAAGAAAGAAAGAAAGAAAGAAAGAAAGAAAGAAAGAAAAAAGAAAGAAAGAAAGAAAAGAAAAGAAAGAAAGCAAGCTGAGCATGGTGGAGGGTGCTTGTAATTCCAGCACTGGGGAGGCAGCAATGGGTGGAACTCTGGCCAGCCAATCCAGCATACTTGGTAAATTCTAGGCCACCTAGAGAAGCCCTGTCTCAGAGATGGACAACTCCTGAGGAATGACACTGGAGGTTGTCCTTTGAACTCCATGCACACATGTATACTGCATATACACAAAGATTGTACACTAAGTAAATAGGAAGGTGAGATTTGATTTAGAAATTTTGGGTGTGGGTGTGGTTTGAGGTGGAGTCTCAGTCTAGCCCAGGTTGACCTGGAATTCACTATGTAGTCTCAGGATGGTCTTGAACTCACAGCAATCCTCCTACCTCTACCTCCTGAATTCTGGGATTAAAGGTGTGCACTATCACACCCAGCTCTTGATTTAGAAACTTTTATCTTTAATTATTAGCAACAAAAATAGCATTATGATGTTTTTATAAAATATCTGTAGAGATGGCTTAGGAGTTAAAGGCACTTGATTTCAAAGCCTGACAACCTGGGGTTGATCCCCCAGTGCCACACAAAGCAAGGTGGTGCATGTGTCTGGAGTTCATTTGCAGTGGCAGGAGGCCGTGGTGTACCCATGCTCACTCTCGCTTGCTCGTTCTCGTCCCTCTCTCTCTCTCTCTCTCTGCCACTTTATCTCTGTTTCTCTCAATAAAAATTATAAAAAATATGAAACATGGGACGATTATCTTATTCTACTTTCTCCATTACATTTTAAGCTTAAAATTTTTTTATGTAAGGGCTGGAGAGATGGCTCAGCGGATAGGGCACTTGCCTCCAGTGCCTAAGGCTCTGGGTTCAATTCCCCAGGTCCCACATAAGCCAGACCCACAGGGTGGTGGCCATGGTGTTCTCTCTCTCTCTCTCTCTCTCTCTCTCTGTATCTCTCTGCTTGAAAAATAAATAAAATATTTAAAAAAAAAATTTTATGTAAGACACATAATTATACGTATGAATATTTTTCACTTACAATATTTTGTCATTTCTGCAACTTCAAGAACAACAATATGCTTATTCTACATGTGAATGTTTTACATAATTTTTAATAAATATATGAAGCTTCTAAGTAGAAGTTGGTTAACTATTTAAAAAATATTTTGTTCAGAGCTGGAGAGATGGCTTAATGGTTAAAGCCTTGCCTGTAAATCCTAACACCCAAGTTCAATTCCCCAATACTCACATAAAAAACTAGACGCACAAAGTGATGCATATATCTGGAGTTTGTTTGCAGTGGTTGGAGGCACTCAATCTCTCTTCTCTCTCTCTCTCTCTCTCTCTCTCTCTCTCTCTCTCTGTGTGTGTACTTAACAAATAAATGCTTTAAACATTTTGTTCATATAGTAAATTACATTAAATATTTGGTCAATTTTTAAAACTTTATTATGTGCATATGAGTGCACGCACATGGGTGCAGAGGTCAAAGGACAACCCTGGTTGATGTTCCTCAGCCACCATGTACAGAATTTTTATGTGGGTTCTGAGGATCAAACTCAGGTCCTTATGCTTTTGAGGCACACAGTTTATTCACTGAGTGATCTCCCCAGCCCTGTCTGATCAATTTTAATACTTTGTATGCTAGTAGTAAAGAAACGTGACAAACGAACTAGAGATACAGCTCAAGGTAGAGCACTTGCCAGCATGTGCAAAGTCTTGGGTTTGATTCCAGCCCAGCAAGGCAAAGCAAAACAGCATAAAATACAACTTAGGATAGGAGGAAAGTTGAACTCAGTGAAATTTGGCCGTTAACTTGATAGTCAATTTCCAAGTCACAAGAATATTGATAGTATTATTTTTTGAGGATTATCACATGTGTTCTCTTGCAGGTGTGAAATTCCTGCTTGTGGCCTTTTGAACCAGTTGGTGAGCCATGTTAAAAATTGCATTTATTAATTATAAATAGTATTTCAGTTATATTGCCTTTCAATTGACTGGGATTTCTGGCCGAGATGAGTTAATAGGTAAAGTTAGAGTGCATCTAGTTTGTCTTCTAGTCCTTAAACTAAAAGTGGGGCTGATTTATATGAACCATGTTATATGTAATTATAGTACAATTACATCCTAGATTATATACCCCATTTATTTCAAACTTGTTTTTCAGTATAAAGTGAATTTTATTTTTATTTTATTTTATTTTTTTGTTTTAGCAAGGCACAATTTGTATGTGGGCATTCTCTATGTAAAAATGAGATTTTGGTACTTCGATAGTAGTATTATAGTATTACTTTTGAGAACAAGTTCACTGCCTTTATTTATGCTAACACTTAGATAAAATTTGGCCAAGTAGCTGGGCGTGGTGGCGCACACCTTTAATCCCATCACTCTGGAGACAGAGGTAGGAGGATTGCCGTGAGTTCAAGGCCACCCTGAGACTACATAGTGAATTCCAGGTCAGCCTGGGCTAGAGTGAGACCCTACTTCGAAAAACCAAAAAAAAAAAAAAAAAAAAAAAAAAAAAAAAAAAAAAAAAAAAAATTGGTCAAGTACTTGATATACATCATTGTTGAATTGTGCAGGGGATGGGCTGTGTTCAAAATTGATTCTTGAAAAGTCCTTCAATTTATTACATCCTTAAATTGTTTTTCCTTTATTTTTATTTACCCAACCTATCGTCACCTTGAAAAGGCAGTAACTACCTTTTTATCTACATGTCAGTTCTTAGTTCATAATTGATAAATTATGTATCTCTATGTATAAAATAAATGGATTTTACAAAAGTTTATATGGTATGAAGATTAAGAAAGGCACTCACAACAGTTCTGGGCTTGTACTTGCCAGAGAGGGGAAAATATGAACCTGAAAAGACTCAATTGAGGAAAATTGAATTATTTTCTTAACTAACTTTTTAACTTTAAATTTTAATTTTTAACAAATTTAATAGGATAGAATTTATGGGCTAGCTCTTTCATATTATCAGAAACAGACTTTGGAAGTAAATTACAGTTTGAAAGTAATCTGTTATTTTATAACATTAATACAATTTGAGTATCCAATTTAAGTTAAAAGCTTTATTCTTTAGCCGGGCGTGGTGGCATACGCCTTTAATCCCAGCACTTGGGAGGCAGAGGTAGGAGGATTGCCATGAGTTCAAGGCCAGCCTGAGACTACACAGTGAATTCCAGGTCTACACAGTGAATTCCAGGTCAGCCTGGACTAGAGCGAGACCCTACCTCGAAAAACAAAACAAACAAAAAAGCTTTATTCTTGCCAGAAGTAGTACCTCACACCTTTAATCCCAGCACTCAGGAGGTATAGGTAGGAGGATAACTGTGAGTTCCAGCTCAGTCTGGGCTTGAGTGAGACCCTATGTCACAGAGAGGAGGGGGGCGAGAGAGGGAGAGATTCATCAGTGAGAACCCTCCCATATGCTCTGGACAATTTGTAGAGTGCCAGAACAATGAGAAATAGCATCTCGAGACCATGTTTGCCCAAGGTAAAGGGACTTGATCCAAGCCAGGGAAGCCATCAACTTTTGAGTAGATAGAGTCTGGTCAATTACAGTGTCTTTGCTGCCAAGTTTCATTCCATACTCTGAATTAGGATCGATAAAAACCCTTCTTAAATTCAAGCTTAACTGAAACCTTGGGCCAAAGCATTTCATCACTCTCTGGCACACAGAAGTGCCTTAGTAAATATCATTTGGCAATTATTATCATAATTTTGTTTATTTAGTCTGTTTTGAAGTCAAACATAATATATGTCTGCAATAAATAAAAAAATGAAACTTATTTAGGTTTTTTGAGGTAGGGTCTCGCTCTAGCCCAGGCTGGCCTCAAACTACAGTGATCCTCCTGTTATGAGAAGCTGAGGCTTACAGAACCAGCACCAGAGGCTGAATGGAAAATCAGTTTATTGAGCCGGGCGTAGTGGCGCACGCCTTTAATCCCAGCACTCGGGAGGCAGAGGTAGGAGGATTGCCATAGGTTCTAGGCCACCCTGAGACTCCATAGTGAATTCCAGGTCAGCCTGGGCTAGAGTGAGACTCTACCTCGAAAAATCGAAAAACCAAAAAAAAAAAAAAAAAAAAAATCAGTTTATTTTCACGCCAGTGTGGGACCAGGAGAATATCTTCCAAAGCCTGGATCCTGTGTCTGGGTGGTTCAGAGTTTGTATACCTTATCTTGGAGTACTCTCATTATTGTTAGGTCTCAGAGCCCAGAGCCCCAGCCTAGTGCCAGAGACCTTGAGTATGAGATAGGCAAGCTTTACAGAAACAGACAAGTGGTTAGTTAGAAGACAGATGCCTGAAGTTGTTCTATGGAGATGGAAAGAACACAAGGTGATAGAAGCTGCAGTACAGATCATGGCCTTGAAATAATAGACTACGGTGTTAGGCTTAATCAGTACAAAAGACAGTAGTATAGGATACAAACGATAAAAAAAAGTCTGTACAGGACATAACTTTGGGGCAGGGGCTTTTAAATCTTACCCCAATTTTCATCTTCTACCTCTGCCTCTCAAGTGCTGGGATTAAATGCATGCACCACCATGCCTAGCTGAATCTCTTTTTAAAAAAATATTTTTATTTATTTGTAGTCAAGAGAGAGAAAGAGAGTGAGTATGGGTGTGTCAGAGCCTCTCATTGCTGAAAACAAACACTTTGTGCATCGGGCTGTCATGGTTTGATCCAGATGTCCCCCACAAATGAATGTGTTCTGAATGCTCAATCTTCAGCTGATGGCAGTTTGGGTATTAGAACCTCGCTGGAGCTGTGTTGTTGGGGGCGGGCTTATGGGCAGTGCTGTGGTAGAGGTGATGTCCACCCTCTTTCTGCTCATGGCATTGTTTTCCCTGAGTCCCAGAGTTTCCCCTTGAGTCCATAAGCCAAAATAAACCCATTCTCCCACAGCCAATTTTTTTGTTGGGTTCTTTAGTCACAGCAATGAGAGAAGTTAACTACAACACTTGCCTTATGTGAGTTCTGGGGAATTAGGCCCTGGCTGGCAGGCTTTGCAAGCAAGTACCTTTAACTGATGAGCCATCTCCTTGACCCCATGTCTGATGAATCTCTCTCTAATCTTTTTGTTTGTTATTTTCAAGGTAAGGTCTCACTCTAGTGTAGGGTGTCCCGGAATTAATTCACTATGTAGTCCCAGGTTTTGAACTCATGGTGATCCTCCTTATCTCTACCTCCATAGTGCTGAGATTAAAGGCATGCACTACTATGTCCGGCTTGATGTAACTCTTGAGTCAGAACATAGAAACCAATATGTATTAGGCTCTTGTTTTTGAGATAGGGTCTTACATAGCCCAGGCTGGCTTCCGACTTGCTGAGTAGCTGAGGATGACCTTGAACTTCTCATCCTCCTGTTTCTACCTCTCTAGATGCTGAGATCACATGTATAAGCCACCATACTTGGTTTTATGTGGTACTGAGTTCAAACTCAAGGCCTCAGGCATGCCAGGCAAACATTCTAACAGACTGAAGTGCATATTTAGTCCTCTTGCCTTTCTATAACTGTTTGTTCAGTCTACAGTCCTCTGCTCTACTAGCTGAACCACTAAGGGGTTCGTGCTTTTTCTGTATTTCATGTAAGAGTGTTCCTATTCTTTTGTCTGTTTGTTTATTTGAGAGAGATGACAGACAGACAGACAGACAGACAGACAGACAGACAGACAGACAGACAGACAGAGGCAGATCAAGAAAGAGAGTGTGGATGAGCAGTGCCTCCTGCTACTGCATAGAAACTCCAGACACATGCACCACTTTATACATCTTGCTTTACATGGGAGAGGGAGAGGGAGAGGGAGAAGCTTGAATTTTTTTTTTTTAGTTATAGAACCCAAGGCATCATAATATGGTAGAATGTCTTCCTGCTACTAATTCAGTGTGTGACATTAGCAAAGTCTGTGGAACTAGCAGGACTTGAAGAACAAAATTCTTTTTTTTTTTAAATTTTATTCATTTTCAAGCAGAGAGAGAGAGAGAGAGAGAGAGAGAGAGAGAGAGAGAGAGAGAGAGAACACACAAGGGCCACCACCTTGTGGGTCTGGCATATGTGGGACCTGGGGAATTGAACCCTGGGCCTTAGGCACCAGAGGCAAGTGCCTTAACCACTGAGCCATCTCTCCAGCCCCTGAAGAACAAAATTCTTGAACTGATCCTAGATGCTTCTTTAGGAATACCTGGGCTGGAGAGATGGCTCAGTGGTTAAGTGCACTTCCTGCAGCATGAGGCCCTGAGCCTGAAACTACCCAGGTTTGGTCCACGTATATAGCTAGGCATGACCACGTGAGCCCCTCAAAAAGCAGAGACCAGGGAATCGCCTAGGCTCATGAAAAGCAACAAATTCTGGGATCAGCGCAAGACTTGCTCAAATAAAAATGGGCACAAGAGTGATGGGGCGGGACACTCACTGTTCTGCTCTGGCTGCTGTAGGGACATGCATCTCACACTACATTGCACACACACACACACACACACACACACACACACACACACACACACAAAGATTGTCTGGCTTTCATTTATTGAATGAATCATTTTGTATATGATTTAGGGTCTTGGTATATGAATAAATACATCGGGTATTGTGTGCTATGTTGTGTTCAGCATATGAGAGTACAGGTGAATGTTTATTCTGTTCAGAGATGATATGTGAATTGTGTTTTGTAATGAACTATTGAGAACAAAATAGGCAGGCAATATGGAAAAAACATTTTAAATATGGGAAATTGAATGAGCTAGCTGGGGGTTGGTGTGTTATCTTTATGTCACTGGAACAAATAACTGAGAAATCAGTTCAAGAAATTATTTCTGTTCACAGCTTCACAGGTTTCAGTTGACCGTCAGCTGATTTCATTGCCTTAGGGCCTGTGGTGAGATAGAGCACCATGGTGGGGAGCACATGGTATGAGAGGGTTGCTCATCTTGTGGTAGATGGGAAAGAGAAAGAGAGGGAGTGCAGGGAATGGTGGTGCTAGGCCTGGGGTCCAGCATTTGCTTAAGAGTATATCCTCCATGACTTAATTTTTTTACCACTAGTCCCTATACCTTAAGGCTCTGCCAGCTCCCAAGTGTGTCTTGGGATGTTTGTGTCTTTAATATGTGACTCTTTGGTGGACATTTAAGAGCCAAGCCATACTAGCCTGTGTATCAGGGATGTATGGTGAAAGTTAGAGAATTAGATTTTTTTTTTCTTTTTGGTTTTTCGAGGTAGGGTCTAGCTCTAGCCCAGGCTGACCTGGAATTCACTCTGTAGTCTCAGGGTGGTCTCGAACCCACGGCGATCCTTCTATCTCTGCCTCCCGAGTGCTGGGATTAAAGGCGTGCGCCACTGTGCCCAGCTGGAGAATTAGATTTTATCCAAAATGTTTATTTTGTGTGTGGTGGGATATGCATGTGTATGTGCCCTGTGGGGCCCTGTCTACTCGCCTGCAGTGGGGTGCACATGCCTACAGTGGCCGGAGTGGAAAGTCAGGTGTCCTGCTCCATTTCTCTTCTGCTCAGTTTTGTCCCTAGTGTCTGCTCCCTTATTGGACTGGGGCTAAAGGTGCATGTGACCATGCACATCTGTTAATGTAGGTTCTAGAGATTCAAACTTGGGTGGCCTCAAGCCCTCATGCTTGCACAGGTAGCACACTTAACCAATGAGCTATCTCTCCAGCTCCCTAAATACATTTAACTTTTTTTTTTTTTTTTTTTTTTTTTTTTTTTTTGAGGTAGGATCTCAACTCTAGCTCCCACTGGCCTGGAATTCACTATGGAGTCTCAGGCTGGCCTTGAACTCACGGTGATCCTCCTACCTCTGCACCACCACACCCGGCCTAAATTCATTAAATAAGATACTGAGACATGGGGGCAGGAGAAATGGCTCAGCAGTTAAAGCACTTTCCTGCAAAGCCTAAGAACCCAGGTTTGATTACTCAATACCCACATAAAGCTAGATACACAAAAGTGGTGCATGCTTCTGGAGTTCATTTGTAGCAGCTAGAGGCATTTGGAGTATCTATTCTGTCTCTGTCTCTCTCTGTATGTGTCTCTCTCTACATGTCTTTCTATGCTTGTAAATAAGTAAAATATTTTTTAAAAATGATACTGAAAGATACTGAGACATCAAATTTATATATTAGAAAAATAATTTTGGAAGCATTATGAAAGCTATATTTGAAAACAGTAGGCATGTAGATAAGGACATAAGATTGATGTCATAATCTTTCACTCTGCTTCCCCAACAGTGGATTACTAGCATCCTGTAGAAAATGTGTTAAGAATATAAATCCCTTGGCTCCATAATTAAGTTCTGTTTTTGGTTTTTCAAGGTAGGGGCTCGCACTAGCCCAGCCTGAACTGGAACTCACTATGTAGTCTCAGAGTGGCCTCAAACTCATGACAATCCTCCCAAGTGCTGGGATTAAAGGCATGCATACTATGCCTGGCTTTGTATAATTTTTAAAAATTTTTAAAAATTAGCCGGGCGTGGTGGCACACGCCTTTAATCCCAGCACTCGGGAGGCAGAGGTAGGAGGATTGCCTTGAGTTCAAGGCCACCCTGAGACTACAGAGTGAATTCCAGGTCAGCCTGGACTAGAGCGAGACCCTACCTCAAAAAAACAAAAAAAATTTTTTTTAAATTATTTATTTATTTTCAAGCAGAGAAATACAGAGGGGGGGGGGAGAAAGCACCAGGGCCACCACCTGTGAGTATGGCATCTGTAGGTACTGGGGAATTGAACCTGGGGCCTTAGGCATTGGAGGCAAGTGCTTTAACCACTGAGCCATCTCTCCAGCCCTGTATCATCTTTTTATAGTTTATAATTCCCTGCCAAAATCAAGTTGCCTTTATCTTTGTAAATATATTCAGTGCAGTTGTTATATGTATGGACATACCAATTTCTAGAACTCCTGTATTTCTATTTATATCGAATATTTCTTTTTAAAATATATTTATTTATTTGAGAGAGAGAGAGAGAGAAAGAGAGAGTATTAGATCTGCTGTAAACGAACTCCAGACACATATATCACTTTGTGCATCTGGCTTTATGTAGGTACTGGGGAATCAGACCAGGCCAAGAAGGCTTTGTAAGCTAGTTCCTTTAACCACTCAGCCATCTCCCAACCCAAAGTTTTTGTTCTGTTTTTGTTTTGGGGTAGTGTTATAGTCCATGTGAGAGAATTACAGATCACCCATCTTATTAAGCCAATTAAGAGTCCTTTATTAAGCCAGTGACCAACAGGTGCTCGTGCCAGAAAGTCCAGAAAGGAGGTGGAAAAGGGCTTATAAAGTGAAAAACAACAATTAGCATCATTCTTACATTATTCCAGGTACAGGACTGATAATAGAGCTACAATTTTATTCTAATATTAATTTAGGTACAGGCCAGATAATAGACATTACAGTTAACCAATAACATCAAACCATCAATACATCAAACTAGGGGCATAGAAGTTACAGTTTAGCAAAAACAGTGAACCTCCCAGAACCTCACAAAACAATAAACTTCCCGGTATAGCAGGTGTAACTGGGTAAGAATGTTCTGTAAAACAGGAGGTAGTTTTCAGAGGATGAAAGCCCACAGAAATGGAGTTAGCTAAAACAAAAGGCAATTACTTGGGACAGTTCAGTAGGGGGTCCTACCATAGCTCTGGCTGATCTGGAACTCACTCTTTTTCCCAGGCTGACCTCAGTGCCTAAATGGAGAAATCTAAATGTTTCTACCAAGACGCTATTGGCTGACTTGAACTTACATCCCACCTCTGCCTTCCAAGTTCTGGGATTAAAGGCATGTGCCATCACACCCAGCAAGAAAGTTTTTTAGCCAGGCGTGGTGGTTGCACACCTTTAATACTAGCACTTGGGAGGCAGAGGTAGGAGGATCACCATGAGTTCAAGGCCATCCTGAGACTACATTGTGAATTCCAGGTCAGCCTGCCTGGGCTAGAGTGAGACCCTACCTCGAAAAACCAAAAAAAAAAAAAAAAAAAAAAAAAAAGCTTTTTTAATGGAGTAAAGGGTATCAATATTTTGGACCATATTTTTGCACCACCACATCTGGCTGGACCATATTTTTAGATAAGATGTATTGGTAAAGTGTTTAAAATTACAGTAAATAGGTATACTTATAAGCCCTTTCTTCTCTTGCTAGAATTAGATTAGTGGTAGACTGAAATCTAAAACCACCACTTGGTTCTAAGTTTAATGTCACCCTTAGAGAGTTCTCTAAAACACGACAATGGTACAAGGTTCCTACATCCCATCTCAGCATTTCCTTCACTGATTTGGCTAAAGGTTTAAAAAGGATGTAAAATATTTGCAGATAATATTTATAGCTAGTCTTGGATAGCTGACACCATAGAAAACAATTTAAACATGTGTCCCTAAACCTTCTTCTAATTAATGTACTGCACATCTGTCTTTCCTTCTCCTAACACACTTTGATACTTTGTCTGCAATATAAATTCACAACTTAGGTTATTCCAAGAAGTAAAAAGATCTTTTTTCTTGATATTTTTACTAAATTAATGTATAAATTGTATATATCCCATATGATAGCATAATATCCTTAATGATACTGCTAGAAACTGAACATTAGAAGTCTCTCCATAAATTATATCCTTATTTGCTCTAGGAATATGAAGCACGGACAGGGAGAACCTGTAAACTACCACCTCAGTCTTCAAGACGTAAGAATTTTGAGTTTGAGCCACTTTCTACCACTGCCCTGATTCTTGAGGACCGACCATCGTAAGTATTTAGAGATCATCAGGAACACTTCATATTTTAAACTTAGATTACATTTTCACTGTATTTCACTTAAAAATGTGTAAAAATTTCAGAAAAAAATTTATTAAAAAAAATTAAATCCTACTTCTGGATTTTCCAAACTATCAGGAAAGAATATATTATCGACATCCAAGTCTTTTCTGGAAATTTCTATGAACCAATGATGAAACAAAATCTTGATTCTTGCCAGTAATGGTGGTATACACAGGTAGCCCTGGCTCTCCAGGAGGCTGAAGTGAGAGGATAACTTGAACACACAGCAGGAGACCAGCCTAGGACATATACATAGCAAGATTCCAGTCTCAACAACAACAAACCCAGGGAAACAAAAAAATAAAAAACAACTTGGCTCTTCATGTCTGTTTCTATTTCAGTATTCTCATCAGGGAATACTCTTGTTCTTGCCACTTCAAATGAACTCCAGGTGCACATGTCACTCTGGGTATCTGGCTTTACTGGGTACAGGGGAATGGAACCTAGACCATCAGGCTTTGTAAGCAAGTGTCTTTAACTGCTGAGCCATCTCTTCAGCCTCAAAAATCTATTCTTTAAAACACCTTTGTCCTCAGCTCTGCCTCGTGTGTGTGTGTGTGTGTGTGTGTGTGTGTGTGTGTGTGTGTGTGTGTGTTTCATTCTCCCTCCCACCCCAGGGTCTCACTCTAGCCCCAGGCTGACCTGGAATTCACTATGTAGTTTCAGGATGGCCTTGAATTCACTATAATCTGCTTTTCTCTGCCTCTGAAGTGCTGGGATTAAAGAGGTGTACCACCATGCCTAGTGTTATTATTATTTTTTACTATTTATTGACAACTTCTATAGACAATATACTTTGATCACAATCCCCTCACCACCCTCCCAACCCCTACTTCACAGAATCCCTTCTTTTCATCTAGCCTCTTCTATTTCAATGCCATCTTTTTTTTTTTTTTTTTGGTTTTTCAAAGTAGGGTCTCGCTCTAGCCCAGGCTGACCTGGAATTCACCGTGTAGTTTCAGGGTGGCCTTGAACTCACAGCAATCCTCCTAACTCTGCCTCCCGAGTGCTGGGATTAAAGGCGTGTGCCACCACACCCAGTGCTATCATTTTTATAATTTTATTGTGAAGGTTTTGTGTAGGTAGCATCAGCTACTGTGAGGTCATAAATAGCATTGCCACTTTGTGTCTGGAAGATTGTATTGTAAATAATCCTCCCCTTCCTGTGGCTCTTATATTTTTTCTGCCATCTCTTCCACAATGGTCCATGAGCCTTGGAGGATGTAATAGAGATGTCTCAGTGCTGAACACTCCATTGTCACTTCTCAGCACTATGGTGACTTTTGAATCACCACCATCTGAAAAGAGCTCTGCCTTTTTTTTTTTTTTTTTTTTTTTTAAGATAGGGTCATGCTCTAACCCAGGCTGGCCTTGAATTCACAGTGATCTCCTACCTCTGCTCTTTTGTGTGTGTGTATGTGTGTGTGTGTGTTCACAATGTTACTATTTTTCATAATAATGTCTTAACTTATATTGAACAATACACACTTGTTTCTTGATTCTTCCTGGGCCTTCTGGATCTATTCTTTTATTATTCCTACATGTTGTCACTTTCCTGTTCTCCCTCTTTTATCTTGTTGAGCATCAAAAGAATCTGGAAGCAAATAAGCAGAAGTAGAATATTTTGTAGACTGCAAGAGAAGCTGGACATTTTTAAGATAGTTGTATTCCTTCAGACTAAACAACTGTGGTCCTGATACAGCTTGTTTAGTTTGGTTTGGTTGGGTCCAGCCCATTTTTGTTTTGTTGTTTTGTGTTGTTTTTGTTTCGGTTTGTAGGGTTTCACTCTAGCCCAGGCTGGCCTGAAACTTCCTCTAAACTCACACTCCCAAGTGTTGGGACTGTAAGTGTGAGTTTGATAATGCTTTTTTTTTTTTTTTTTTTTAATTTATTGTCCATAATGAGTTACAACATTTAGTGGGCAAACAATGAGTTGTTATCCCCAATTCCCCACTGCCCTCCCCTCCCCCCTCCACTGGATAACCTCCTCCATTGTTCGTCTGGGTCAGTCCTTGTGACAGGGGACCATGGATAGCCTAGTATTCAGCCAGGTTCTCCTGGCCATGCCTC